>JBBPCW010227023.1:0-13348 GCA_037974425.1 Phenacogrammus interruptus
TATACCTTTATCCTGCACTTGCTGCTTATTGCACTTCTGGTTAGACCTAAACTGCATTTCGTTGCCTTGTACTTGTATATGTGTAATGACAATAAAGTTAAATCTAATCTTAAATTCATGATGTATTTATAAAATGTACACAGTAGACCAAATAGACAGGGGTTGACATTTTTTTTTGCTATAGTACTCTAATTAGTACCTGCATTAATTAACTGGCACGCACCAAAATTTATAAAGTTAGTGACGTACGCACAGTATGAAGTCACGCACGCATTTGCGCTGTGAATACTGACGCGCATTCTGCGTACCACTTATGTCAACCCCTGCAAATAGACCAAAAAAACCAATATGGAAAAAACTGATCCTGCTTCATAGATTAGCGGTGGGATTGATTTACAATCTAAAGTCCTTTGTCTAATGTGTAGGACTGTTTGTGTTCATTACCATGCCAGGGTTGGTGACTATCATGCCCTTGCACTCCTCAGCATACTTCTGCCATTCCAGCTCCTCCCACTGCAGCATGTTCGCAATTTCTTCCTCAGGAACCAGTGGCTTACTACTGCTTAATAAATACAGCAGCACTTGGTGCATAGACAACACTTCTTTTCCTCCATCTGTAAAACACACACAGACAAAACCAATTTCCAGAAGTTTGCATGTTTGGATTTACCTCAATCCATTCATGGTAGCAATGATGCGTTGAAGTGAAAGTGTTACATTGGAGTGCTGGCACACACAGAAAATCAAAAGCATATAGTATAAAGATTAAAAATCTTAGGGAAATGTTCACAAGATCCCTCTAAACGCATTGTGAATACACAAAGACCTTTTTTTTTTTTTTTAAACACTGAAAAGTGGCTTTGGCTTTGTCGCCCCCATCTGGTCCAAATGGATACAGTATATGCATTTATAACATGAAACAAATCAGTATTTATTGATCATTTTCCCCTCATTGTTTTTCAGAATTTGCACTGGTGTCTTGCGGCTAATATAACAGAGGAAGCAGCTTGTGCTCTCTTCCGAGCACATTCAGCGGTCCAGTGTCAGAGTAAGCAGCAGTTAGAAAAGATTCGGTGGCTTGCCTCTCATGTCCTGGAGGAAATACATTAGCCTTCACCCTCCCAGCTTGGTCGAATTTTGTAATAATAAACCTTGATACTGGGTAGTAATGGGACATGGCAAAATTGGGTATAAAACCAAGTAAAAATCCATTTTAAAAAAATAAAAACATTAGTGAAAGTGACCATTTGTCATACGTGAACACACCACAGCACAGGGTGTGAACAGCACGAAAGAACATGGCGCCCGGGGAGCAGTGTGTGGGGACGGTACTTTGCTCAGGGTACCTCAGCGGTGCCTAGCAGTCTTGGGGATCGAACCCGGACTTTTTGGTCGCAGGGCGAATGCCCTAACCACTAGGCTACCAGCTGCCCCATTAAATACTATTAAAAACAAACACAATACATCAACTGTAATTTAATCTATTAAACGGGTTAAATACAGAAACCAGCCTGAAATCAGAACAGCACAGTGATAATTACATGCCACATAATTCCAATTCAAACAGTGGCTTGAAATAAAATAAACGGAAATTTTCCAATATAATTAAAAAAAAAAAAAAAAAGATTAATCTTTTTTGCAGAGAACTTTACATTTAACTACAAATAAGTGCATTGCATTTGTCAGTGCACAAACATGTGTGAACATCAGAGTCAGTCAGACACAACCATCAGTTACCTGGAAGGAAGCGGACAAATCGAGGCATGAAGTGAAACCTCTGGCAGCCAGGTGGGTTATCTTCCTCTGGACCTGGGTCATCAAAATCAAGCGTACGAGTTAGAGAAGCAGTCTTGATTTGTTCCACTCAGAGCCACCTGTCCACCTGTTTGGTACTTTTAACTCACTCTACAGCAGTATCCTGATATACAGAAGCGAACTCTTGCTTTTATCAGAAGCCTGCTCTGCTCGGATACTGCTCTTGTATTGTCTTCTTGTATCTTGAACTGTACTGATTTGGTCCTAAGCTTGGAATCTGACTCCACTGAGCACCTGGACTGCTGATTCATAGTTTCATACCAAAAGACAATTTTTCTAGTAAATTAAAAGAATGGCAAGTAAATAAAGCCAAAAGTCACACATTCTCCTCTGATGGAAAATGGTGATAGATGGCGAGACAAATCAAAGACGCGTCTACAACATAAGCATACATTTTATTCGCTGTGGAAAATTACCAGAGAAAGTTTTATAATTAATATAATGAAACAGTTGTCAATTTAAATAAACTTTTTAGAATACTGTTTTGCTCTAAGTGCAACTCACTGACCATTTTGTACTTTAAAAATATGCTTGAGCACAAAAACCTCATAGAAAATATCATAAAACATCTCAGACATCAGGCAGCACATTCATAACAATTTTAAGTGATCATTTCAGTCAATAAACGGCATTCATCAAACGTTACAGCTTCAGACAACACAAAACACATCAATTTCCGCTTTCTGTTGCTCTTACCTATTAATTTTTATTATATACTGTTTCAGCCAAGCATCAGTTATAACTGTGCAATAAAAAATGTGCACTGCATTTAAATACGTAAATTAAACATTAATCAAATACGATTTTTAAATAACGTAGGGCGACAGTGTAGCAGTCTCATCCTGACGTGTCTTGCTCCCTTCTGGAACCCCTGTTCTGTTTTCTGCTCCTCCTGTCGAGCCCTGTTGCTTATTATCACCAATACTTATTTAAACAACCCACCTCACAGCTGTCCCAAGTTAAACATGTGTATTTATACCCCTTTCTATCCCTGTGTATTTGTTGGCCATCCATGTTCTGTCTGTGATGTACATTAGTATTTTGGATTGATATGTTTTGTTGCTGAGTTAATATGAATAAAATCTGAATTTTTGCACTGTGTCCCTCCTCATCCACCAAACCCTCCTAACATTACAGACAGCACAAAAGTAGCATAAGCAGCTTTGCACATCCTTCAGGTAATAGAGTACACTGTGATCATTCTTGGATGGTATAAAGATAAGAAAAAAGTGCACACCGCCCAACCTGTGTACATAAACACTGTGTAGTGCAAGTCTACCTGTGAGGTTCCAGTCGTACAACTCTAGAATGTCCTTAAACAAATATGTGGCAAACAGCTCCAGCCCCTTTACACAGTAATTCTGAAAAAGAGCAGCAATACACACAAGAAAGCATTCCTTTACTTTACACATGTTAAAGAAGGATGTTAAAAAAAAGTAAAAAGCAGATGTTTTGTGAAAGCAAAAAGAAAATGCAGAAAGTAATAGGAAATGTGATATACTGAAAACGTGCAATATTAAAATGTGCAAGTACTTGTATTTTTAAAAACTCCTTTGTAGATAATCCTCTTGTACAGAGATCCTTATATCTTTATTTTCTATATTGTATACTACAAGTAGATTGCTCTATTCGCTGCTTTGTTTTCCTCTTTTCTACCTATCAAAAAATGTAACCTGACTCGGAGAGCTTTGCACAAGAATTCCAATGTGCATGGACTGCTGGTCTCAAAAATCTTGACTCTTGAATCCATTGTGCTGCTTATTTGAGACCTTTCATAGTGTACTTATTGCTTAACATAGTCAAGAGTAGTAGTGCAAAGGGAAAAAAAGACTGACCTCAGGTGACATTTCCTCTATGAAGTGAATGGTGTAGTCAATGTTGAAACGAATTACTCTACACAAAGGAATCTGCACAAGGCAGAGGGAAGAAGAAAGATTACATTTGTATTATATTACATAGTTTATATTAGTTTTTGTCATGTACTTTAGAACTGAGGAATTTTGCTGTAATTTTTAACCATTTCAACATATTCACTACTAATTACTATATAGCCAAGAATAACTTCCTGATAACATATGATTATTCAAATAACATTTTATATAAAGAACAAACAATAAAAATGAACGGAACAATGACTAACTATAGAGAGCCGTTTAAGTGCTTCAAGTATATTTTACTGAAACAAGATAAACAGAAGTCTTTGTCTCATAAATTACTACTGTATTAATTCTTATTACCACACGTCTAGTGCCAGACAAAAGCTGGAGAACATCCTCTTTCTCAGACTACTACTTAGCTAAAATACTACCTAGCTTAAACACTGGCATTTGAACTTTGTTTCAGACAATTGCTACAAATACGTGTGTTTGTGAGATGTAGCATGGGTTTCCTCCTTCTTAGGGTGTACTCACACTAGGCACGCTTGCCCTGTACCGTGCCCAATTACGATTGTCCCTCCTCCCCCCTCCCCACTCCGGCCCGCACTCACATTAGATTTCTGCATTCGTGCTGGAGCACGCTTACGTCATTATGTTGCTATGGTTTCAGGAAGAGCGGCACTCTCTCGCTGAACGCAGTGCAGTCCATCGCTCTGTTTACTTTTTTGATAGTAATATTGAGTCGTTTGGTCCGCGGTGGTCCCCAGCCCCCTCACAGCCTGTTGCTAAACAGGTCTGTCGCTTTTGTGGCACGAAAAATGGTTTTGGAGCGTCAAAAAAACGTGACGTCACACGTCCTGATCCGTGCTCCAGCACGGTTAGCGCTCGAGTCCAACTGAACCGTGCTCTGGCTCACCTCTTCCAAGCGGGCCAGGGACGGCTAAACGTACCGCGCCCGGCACAGAGCACTCACACTAGTCAAACAAACTGCGCTTTGGTGGTCAAACGCACTCAGGCACGGTTCAAACTGCCTAGTGTGAGTACACCCTTACACAAATCCTATTGTAGCACTGATTCAAAGATCTAAAATTATGTAGTACTGTACTTAAACAACAAAACCCATTTGAAGGTGAAGCATGAATCTTGCAATTCATTTCTCAGTATTGTTTCTAACACAGTACGTTGATAAGCAAGTGAATAATACTGGAGATATTCATAAGCTTACGTTAGTGAGTGAGGTGTGGGAGAAGAGAGAAAATCCTTCAAACAGGTACTCATGATCATCATACTCAATCACAGTGGGCCGATCCGTCTGAGGAAAAACGCATTGGATAAATTACAAAGAATGTTTACAGTGAATAAAGAATAAAAATGTAATCAAAAATAGCTTGGATTGAGAAAACAGAAACCTACAAGGAAGTTTGTGGGTGGTGACACTGTGATTCTGTAGTGGAAAAGTTTTCCTGCGTTGTTATTCATTGGGCGACACAGTTTTACTGGCTAAGAGACAAAGTGAAACAAGGAAAAAACATAATTGCATCCACATACCTGTGTGCCAAACAAATTGAGTTAGAAATGGCAAATGGTAAACAGTAGTAGTAGATTTAGGCTTAATGCCATTTCAGCAACAATGGCTGTCATGGCAAAAAGGTCAAATAAACATGAATGATCAAAAACAAGAGACTCAAACAAACAAGTAAATTAAATCAAAATTCAATCAAAACTCTACCTTATTAAAATATCTTCCAGATAACTTTTATTCACAATAAAATCTTTGCCTTAGTCAGATAAGCACAAGTGTAAAACATGTTTCACTGACAAAACCAAACTACAAAACGTTCTTCGGCAAATGGCATTGGCTTACAATAGGTTTTTAATGACCATACATGTGAACCATTATTTTAGGGTATTTAGTTTGGCTTTCTCTATCCTTCCATAGTTTTAATCCTATAAGATATCAGAATCATACAAGATCAATCAGAACACTTGCTCATTTAAGTAGATAAAGGGCTTATACATTAAAAAGCACCTTCATAGACTGACTGTACACATACACACCTGCATGCACAAAGGGAGGATTCTTTTGCACACTACAGATTTTTCCACACATCTATTTATCTCATAAACTGGAGATTTTTATTCTTGGTAATCACTGGAAATTAGTATTTCTATAATGAATACATGAAATAAAATAAGCTTCCTGCATAACATGGAAGAATCTGTGCATGTCTGGCAGCCTATTAACTGGTTGTGTGGTGATGCGGAATTAAATTCTAGGCTCCACTAATATAGTTGTATAAAGGCTTAAATGGGTTCTTTCTCTCTCTCTCTCTCTCTCTTTTTCCTGCCTTGTGTGTGCATGTGTTCAGTTGGTGTGAGGGTTACAGGGGTGCATGAATGCGTTTCTCTCCCCATGTTTATGTATTCTTAGGCTTGGTAGTCTTCGAAGAATAGTCAAATAGTCCTCAATGAGAAAAGTAAATAATCCCAATAGCATTTTTGCATAAACTTTCTTCATAGAAATAAATGGTGTGTGACACTGCAAAACTAGTGCCCTATATTGTTTTATACTAAAAACCCTTGTTCAGATTATACATTTCATTTTCAGACTGAAAATAAGTAAATATCCTCTGCAGCTAACACATCTGAAAATGATCATTTATCAACTTTTTATTTTTAATTTGCAGTGTTAAACAGAAACACGTGGTTCTCAGAGCATAACAGTACTGTAATTTCAGCCTTACCTCTTCTCCAGGGTAAATACTGTGACGGATTCCTGTGCGCCGAGCTTTAGCACTGCATTTACACAAAGGACCATCATTCATCTGCAGTAAAACACACCAGAGTGTTAAATAAGCATTTTAATACCATCATAGCATACCTTCAAACAGTATTTTTGAATTCATCCCATTTTACAAATTCAACAAGTAAATGTTCACCTTAACGCTGGAAAAATGACAAATGAAACATTTAAATTTTACATTCCTGGGATTTAGCAGACATTCTTAGTGCTATTTTTCAGGGATTGGTCTAGATATTATAAAATAATATGCTTGTTCCACCATGACTGTGCCTCTGTGCACAAAGCAAGCTAACAAAGACATGGCTTGACAAATTTGGTGTGGAAGATGTGGAAATTAGAGCATGTTACTGAATACTACTACTAGTTCTAACAATTCTAACATTCCAGTACCTGCAAATTAATCTGCCACAAATTATACAAATATACAACATATCACATTTAATGATGTAATTTGCTGCGTTGAACAAACCCTGACCTGTCCAGGATCATTGTACCACAGTTCGTCGTGAAGGCGATCAGGATGAGCTTTCTTCCGCTTTATCTCAGCTATAACGTCAAATAGCTCGGAGTCCGAACTGCTGGAACAGCTGCTGTCCCCATCAGAATCACACTCAGACTCACTCGAGCTTTCATCTACAACACACACACACACACACACACACACACGAATTTAGATCATTTCATTTAGGGACAGTTAGGATTCTATCAGTGCCACAAATGCAAAGAGGACTCAAACAGATGCTCAAAGCTTTGGTGATGGGTTCTCTCTGCTCCATTTTGCTTCAGTACAAAGAGTGAAATAATCGTTGGCATAGCCCTTTTCAAACATGGCCATTTGTTTTTATGGTTCTCAGATTCTGTGGTTGACAGACGTCACTAGTGTACATTTTGCTACTGATCTGGAAATAAATGCCTTTTACATTAGCAGTTCTGTGAGACTGTGAATTTCATAGCAAAAACTAAATTTAACACACCATTTCAAGTTTGAATGACACAAAGAACAAACGATACCTGTACAAGTCTGTCAGCAATGTTTTAAATGTGAAAGTGCTACGGGTTAGTTATAGTCAAATTTCTCATGGTCCTATCCTCAGTCAATAATCCTCCAAATCCACACTGATGGTGACACAGTACTATGTCACAACTAAGCTAGCTGACCTGACTGGATACTTTACCCTGATCCAGGTCCAGTTTGGTTTTGGGAGGCTCCCACTTGGGTTTTGAAGATTTGGCTCGTTCTTGCCTGCCGCCCAGCTCCTCCTCAAAATGATCATACAGGTCCCTCAGCTTACTGGTGCCCACTACTGTAGAGTCACCCTGAAAGAGGACATAAAATTGAAGCACAAAACTAAAAAAAAAATGTCAGAAACCACGTCTTTGCTAACTGACATTTGAAGAGGTATGCTGTGTTCATTCAAATTTTCACCAAACTATCACTTTAAAGGTCCCTTGACATGAAAATGTCAGATTTTTAACATTACATAAGTTCCCCTAGCCTGCCTATGGTCCTGCAGTGGCTAGAAATTGTGATGAGTGTAAAGAGTGCTTTGGTCATTCAATTCCGCCGTTGAGAGAATTATAGCTCAGATGGCCTGATCCGGATTTTGGCCCCGTATGTCGTCATAGAGTAAAAGTTCCCTTCCCTTTCTCATGCTTTGCCCGACCAGAGAATTTCACCCCCTCCAGTAAAGAACTTGCTCCACAGATTGTCAATGCAATGTGAGAGAGACCACTTTTGCCTGTAGAGACATCATGGCTTGAAGCATGTCAGTTGCTCGGTGCTTAGATTTACAAATAAGCACAAATGTATTTTTTACTTCCGTCATTTGAGCCTCTGAAGAACCCGTGGGTTCACTTTATTTTCTCTGGAAATGCGCAGATAATACAGAGCTGGCCTTGCTGAACAGCTGAAAGTTCCATCTCTCCTTGGCTCAGCTACAAACCTCAGACAATTAAGTCAAATTTACGCTATTTACAAACATTAACTGTTGTATTTCTTTGCTATTTGCCAATGTTCGTGTTATGGCGTGAACAATATCTGCCTTTCCCCTCACAGAAATGACTGAGTGAGCACCTCTGCAAACCAGGGTGATCTAATGAAAATGGGTAATATTTGAGGAGTGTCACTGTAACGGGGCTATAGGCACTGATCTCAACTGCTTGGCTATCAAGGAAATGTCCAGAATCTCACTACAGACCAATACAACTGTCTTACCAGTTACGTGACCGCATTGCTACACACTGTAAACATTAGCGCATGGTACCATGGCCACAACCTTGCCCCTACCGCACACTCCGCTTTGCTTCGCCGCTGTCTTCTTCACCCCGCCTCTCTCCTCCTCATTATCTTTTAAAGCTACATACACAGAAATGGCATGTCCTAGGGAAATCTTATTGTGGGACTGGCTCTAAATGGCTATAATTCTGCACCAAGGCTGAATTTCGAAAGGAGACTGCAGATACAGTATTAGGGGACCACTAAGACCTAATAAAAATGATTATCATCAGAATGGTTACCACTTGGTCCATAGGGTCATTAGAGTAGTAGTTCTCGGCGTGTGTGCAGCGAATCCAGGCCGGCTTCAGTAACTCTTCCTCCTCCCTCTCCTCATCATGCCGCTGGTCAGAGGACAAGTCCTCCGACTCTCTGCTACCCCTGGTGGAAGTGTGGCTCCTCTCTCTGGTTCCACCATCCGTTCTCCACTCCCTTTCCTCCTCTACTCGTCCTCGCTTTCTCTCTCTGCTACCTGAGCGACTGCGTGGCCGCTTCCGATGTCTGTCCATGGAAGGGGAGTTCCTACTGTCTCTGTGACGATAGCGTTCTCTACAGGGAAGACACATTAACCCACGGGTGACCAATTTATCCACAGAAAAAGAGCCAAGAGCAGAAAGTTAAATTTTCTTTGGCTTTATAAACATTACACAGTCAGCAAAAGTTTCAAAACACACAGCCAACACAATCTATTTATAAAAACAGACCTACAAAAATAACCTTTTTTTAAAGTCATCACAGGGTTCAATATTAACTTGATTTGGTAGGTGACCTGAAGGCTCACTGTAATAAACAGAATTTATGCTGTCTGGAAAAACATTCTCAGCATTTTTTAAATGTAAGCAGTAACAATATAATGTAAAATAAAGGGAACACTTGAATAACACAATGTAACTTCAAGTCAGTCACACATCTGTGAAATCAAACTGTCCATTTAAGAGACAACACTGATTGTCACAGAGTGTAGACTGTAAATCAGTGTTGCCTCCTAAGTGGACAGTTTGATTTCACAGACGTGTGATTGACGAAGTTACATTGTGTTGTTCAAGTGTTCCCTTTATTTTTTTGAGCAGTATATATTTCTATTGCAAAACAGTCACAGAACAAAACCTACAAACTGTATTAAACATCACTGAGTGTGGATGGGTGAAAAATCAACCTTTGTGAACAGATTTTTTTAAATATTCATTATCATTTTTAACAAGATATCATCAGGTTTAGTACCGCAGACCTTAACACTCTTCCTACCTGCTGCGTTCTCGGCTCCGGTGCCTAGGGGGCGTTCTTCCCCTCTCATGTTCGCTCCTATACCTCTCAGTTCTCCGTCTGTCTGGACTCCTCCCTCTGTCCTTCCTCTCTGCTCCATACTCTGCTTTATGCCGTTCTCCATGCCCGCTGTACCCGTAGCTCTTGTGGCGGTGCTCCTCATGCCGACGTGGTCTTTCAGGAGACCGTGTCTTTTCCCCTTTATACTGTGGCTGGTGGCGGGGGAAGTGTTCAGGTTTAAAGGAGCCACCTTCAGGCTGGGGGTAATTGGGGTTAAAGGTGGGGGGAGGGGGGAAATGGGGCTGGGGAGGGTAGCTTATAGAGTAGGGAGGCTGGTAAGGCATGGAGGGTGGCATTGAGGGTGGCACTGGTGGCAGCGGAGGAGGTGGCACAGAGGAAATCATGTATTGATATGAACTCTGAGACTGTGCCACATTAGTGGAAGAGCTAGGTAGAGGGGGTGGGGGGAAATTTGGGGTTTCGGGAAAACTCTGTCGGATGGAAGGGTTGTTAAAGGGGGGCTGAACAGGGCACTGACCCTGAGGGCCCTGTATTGAAGAAGGTATGGGGTATGGCATAAATTCAGGATGTGGGGGCATGTAGCTTGTGGTGCCTTGCAGATTGTACCCAGAACAGTGTGGAGCAGGAGGGTCATATGGGTATGGAGGCATCGGTGGTTGTGGGGTGGTCAGACGAAGGCCAGGAGGGCGGTAAGTCGGAGGAGAACCATGCTGGCCTGGAGGGGGCCTACCCCGGGGGCACCCACGACCAGAGTGAAAAGACATCTCCTGAAACAGGTAAATCAGTTGTTTATTGGATATGTATTATATATCAGCCCTTAATTGCACATAAGACTATGGTCAAAATTCCAGCAGGATGCAAAAGCGTAAGTGTTTTACTTGCATTTCTGACCAAAAATAGATGCAAGTACAAAATGAACTACAAAATTCAGCTCAAGCGTCCTCTGTTGAATTTTCTTTGACAAAAAGACTTAAAATAACAACATAGATATAATGATGTTTGCTGAAAAAAAAAACACTTGATTCATCAGCACTAAGGGCCCTTTAAAAAAAAAGTACAATGTGATTATGCAGTGAGCTACACAGTTAGCAATTAGCCTATCAGTCATCATTTTAAAAAAACATGACAAACAGCTGATGTTGAGTACAAGTTGCACAAGAAAAGCAACAAAGCAGTATTAACTGAAGACCAATAGTGGTCCATCCTCCTGCACCTGTAGGAAATACGCTGAGACATGCACTCTGCAGAAATGTGTATTCTCTGGACCACAGACCTGCTTAAAAAAGCTGCCAGATGAATGATTTAGAGCACTCCAGGATCTGTTTTCTAGAATAACAGAGCACCGGGATGAGTAATGCTTGTTTTCAGGGTTTGGGCTAGATCCCTTACTTCCAGTGAAGGGCAATCTTAATGCAAATGCCATGTTTACAACTTTTCTATTCCAGCATGGCTGTGCCCTTCTGCACAAAGCAAGCTCCACAAAGACATGATAGGATGAGTTTGGTGTGGAAGAACTTGACTGGCCTTCACAAAGTCCTGACTTGAACCCATCCAACACCTTCAGGATTAACTGGAACAGAGATTGTGAGCCAGGCCATCTCGTCCAACATCAGTGCCTCACTTCATAAATGCTCTACAGAATGAATGGGTAAAAATTCTTTCAAGCAGAGTGGGAGCTTACAAGGTTTAGAGAATGTGTTTGAAGAACTACCAAGATGATATGGCTGGAGCTGGGGTCCCTACAACACATCCTCACTCCCTAACATTACTGCAAACCGTTTCTCAATGATAATTTTCAGAACACAGAGCCTTGTCTTGGCTTGTGGTAGTACTGTGTAAAATCCCAGCAACAATATTGTTCTATGAGACCCTGCCAATCTGTCAGTGGCACTGCTGGGTCGAAGACCACACATAACCGGTGTATCAAAACCTACAGGTTCACATTCAAGCAAGAGAACACAACTCATTTTCACCACTAAAACTTGAAGTTAAGTACGCCCGCGTTGCTTTTCGTGTTTCTATGAAAACTCATGCAGTTAATAGGGAGATATCACATTTTACCTACCTTTAGTTTAAAAGCATGTGATGCTAACACGCTAATACACACTCGCGTTAGCAGCTAATTAACAGCTCGATAAAGCTATAAAAAGGCACAAACACTTAGTGTACAAATTTAAAAAGTCTCTACGACTGCATATAGCTAAAACAGAGGTTTTTTATAAATAACTTCCAAAAAAACTCTAACTAAATCGCCATGCTAACGCTACATTTAATGCCTCTTAGCACAGTGGTTTCTAGTCGACCATCTGAAGCTGCTGGCCCTGGCTTGACCAATCAGATCGCGACTTGACAAGAACGAGCCAATCACAAAGAGTATTCTGTGGCACCGTTTCTTAAAAACATGAGATTCTGGGTGATTTTATTTGTATGTTTTCATTTCTATATTTTTATTGTTGGACTAGGCAATAAACAGTGAATGTTTTAAAATATTATAAATGAACTGATAAAACTAATAAACTGATGCCGGAGTGAAGAATCCCACTCCGGCTGTATCAGTGAGGAGAGTTTTGGCGTGTGTCACTGATACAGCCGAGAGAGGGCGCCCTCATCTATACTTTATGGACTAAAGTATTGGAGCCAGTGACCATTTCACCCACAGGGACGTGAATTACACTGCTTTCACATACAGGTCCCACCTTTGCGGCTACAACATCTTCCACTCTTTTTTTAGAACGATTTCCACAAGATTTGGGAGTTTCTGTGGGAATTTGTCCCCATTCATTCTGTGGACCCAGTGGAGGTGGTGAGTGACAGGAGAATGGTGGCTAAGCTGTCATCCCTGTTGCATAATATAATATCTCCCACCCCATGCAGGAGACAGCACTGAGCAGCTCCTTCAGTGGCAGGCTGCGGCACCCACTGAGAGATTCCCCAAGTCTTTCCTTCCAACTGCTGTCATACTCTACAACAAAGACTTTGCAGATGACCACACACGCCCAGACAGACACACACACATCCAATACACCAGCGTAGATTTCGCTTAGTTTCTCTTGTGTGCAATATTGCTAAAAACAAGTTTTCTGAGGGAATAAGTGCAATTTTTGGGTGAAGCTATTGCCGCTGGGCAGATTTAGAATGTGCAAATTAAAATGTGCTGTTTCTGTTGCATTTCTAATGCTGTTGTCAAGGCCTGTCACTCCATTGTGTACCTGTGTGCGTGTGTGTGTGTGTATCTACTGTGCTCTCATTTTTACTTATACATCCACTCTGTATATACTATATATACTCACTGTG
>JBBPCW010228072.1:0-15089 GCA_037974425.1 Phenacogrammus interruptus
ACATACACACACATACACACACATACACACACATACACACACATACACACACATACACACACATACACACACACATAAATACATGCTTACACACACAGAACTCATATTTGAACGCTGTTATGAAAACACAAACGTATACCTTTGAGTTCCTGATAATGACCGGGTACTTTAAATCTGAGATAAAACACAAATTCACAAAGAACAGTAAATGTCTGCCATTACAGGTCTAAAATCGTTACTAACATTTTCTCTAGCATTGACTTACTTTACAGTACTACTTCAATGTAATTACAATTGCAAAATTAATTGTAACGTTACTAAACAAATTCCATTTACATTAGAGCTTCATTCTGTATGAAGTCCTAATCAAGACCAGCTCATGAACCTGTGTCCGAAATATAAAGAATGTCTTTTTCTTTCTGTAAACACAATAACTATCAAACCAAATTCAGATCAAAACAAAATCTCTTCTGCTCACACAACCTAATGTGGTCCGGGGTGGATGTTTTCTATTGGTGTTGTGTCTGTGAGTGTGTGTTTGTGTGTGTGAAACGTTCTTGGTCAACAGGTCATATCCTCTACCTTCAGAGCTCCCAGCTGGACTTTCTGTTGCCATGGTGATGTCCGAAGCCTCAAATCCCGTTACAATGGAGCCTCCGGCCTGCTGGAAGTCTTTACCGTACGTTAGAGCCACCAAGCGCCAATCCACGATTCCAGTGTACGGGGAGTCCAGGGCCATTATCCCCTACACACACAAACACACACACACACAGACACACACACACACACACACACACGGACACACGATTCAACCAATGCTGTTGCCACTAACCATTATAGTACAGCTTTACTGATAAAACCTGAGGAAACATTGTTGTCATATTTCATATTTCTGTTATAATATTGGTGGTTCTGAAACAGCCCTCGCCACCCGACGTGTATTTTATATTATCTCTCTCCCACTACACATTTTGTATACAGTAACCCCCCACTTTTACGCAACTCAGCCGTTGTAGTTTCAGGCTAGCGCAGGTTTTTTTTATGAGAACCGAACTATTAATTGTGCGCTGAAACCCCCGCACCTACGCAAAAACCGCAGATATCCTCCGCATTTTTTTCCTTTAGTGATTACGGGCCTCGTCTGCCACGCCCCCACGTCCTCGTGCTGGTTGTTTATGTCTGGCCGTGGCTGAACTCAGAGGCGGGAGGTTTGAAAGTAGCCACTCCGAGAACGTTAGTTATTTCTCCTTGCTGCTGATGGGCTACTGCCCTGTGACGCATGTGTGGAAGCTGCAGTCCAGAATTTTCCCCATAGAGCGTCTTGAATGTTCCCGTGTTTTTCGTTTTGTTCTTCTTAAAGCCCTGTATCTTTATTACTGTAAATTAAATGAATGTATTACTGTATTTACCTGCTTATACCAAAGAAAATATATACACACACACTAATAGTTTTGAAAGGCAATGATATTTCTTTGTAGTATATGTGCCTTTACTCAACAGTTCAGAATTCACCAACACTATTTTGTCTTGGCACTCCATTGTCCACTACTGCAGATGCTGTTCGTTTCCATGGAACCAAAACCCATCACCAACTAAAAACTAAAATATTTCAAATCCCCACTGGTTGATATTTCTCACGCACAAATGATACGTTTATGATAACTTCAGCCATGCTACGATGTTAAATCAGCTGGCAAAGCTAAAAGCTGCTCAATATAAATTCATATCAGTTATGATAATATATAAGGGATATTTAGCACACTTGTGGGCAGAGCTCCTCTCCCTCACCCTGCAGTAAGGCTCTCTCTCTCTGATGCCTCTGGCGTCAATCAACCGGAGTTCCTTCACATTGTTTTTCTGTCCGCGCTCATACAGGGCCTTCAAACGCGGGATCTCCTCTCTGTCCACCGCCACGATCAGCTACACACACAAAAAAACACACCTCGGCATCAACGTAAAAAAACTAAACTGGACAGATAAGCCACTAGTAATAATAATTACTATTACTACTAATAATAATTCATTATAATAATAATGCATTACAATGCAAACAAAGTGAGACTATGGCCATTTAAGGCATTTGAAACAACAAGATCAATGATTCTAAAAATGACAGATGCGTATTCCTTCTGATGAGAACTTCTCTGAAGACCTGGAGGTTCTCCACTGAGAATAACAGTCAGTACTGGAATAACTACATGATATGTTTATTTGTAGTGATGACTGAACACAGGTGTATGATTTTTACTTCATATTTTTGATTGAATTTACAGATACTGGTGTTCTTAGTGCAAGAGATTCTGACTTTGCCACATCTTTTGTAGGGAATCCCTTTACTGTCGCAGTAGGAATAGGCCAGCGACGCTCCCCTCACACACAGACGGGCTTTCAGGGAACCCGGTGTGTAGTAGATCCCACTGTGGATCACACCACTGTTATGACCTGACTGATGGAGAGCTGGAGAGAGAGTGGGAGGGAGAAATAGAGAGAGACAGAGAGACAGACAGACAGACAGACAGACAGAAAGAGTGACATATTCGTCACCCACACACTCATTCTATTTATCTGTTGATTCTTTGTGTACTGAATTTGCCATATTGGGGAAATTAAACTGAAAATGTGGGCTGTGTGAAAGTGCTTATTCATGTCTTACAGAGCTCCTTCTCCTTCTCCAGCAGGGTGAAGCTGAGGTTCGGGTGTCTGAGAATCAACTCTCGAGCAGAAGCCAAGCCCACAATACCTCCACCAACCACGGCCACATCACAGACACTGTGTAACACAAAAGCACACTTTCTTTTTTTAAGCATTTTTTCCATATTTTTATTTTTTCTGCAGTACTTTTCTTTTGCCGTAAGTTTTCTGTAGCATTACCAGTATTGTGTTTTTCTCACATTTTATGCGTCTTCCCCCCGAAACTAAAGAAATGTCCTATTTTGTATGACTGTCGTCATTTAGGCGGGAGGCGCCCCCTAGTGTCTCCCGCTTATAACTGAACGCCAAACAAGGGTGTAGAGTTGAGTAGAAACACGTCTGGTCTCCACCAACATTCAAAAACTAAAGAACTGTCCCTGACAACAAATAAACAAACAATTAAATACAACTTTATAGAAGCGTGGCTCTGATTCTGTGAGATACAGTAGTGTTACACGGTAAACTGATACTCAAAGTACCGCAATACCCCATCAACATATTTATTATATGGAGACAGTTTCTATGTGTAGATGCAAATACACGTTTAAATAATTGATATGAAAAGGTAACAGTGCTTTAAAATGAACTTCAAGGTTCCAGTCATGGGACAAATTAAAATAAAGGATTTATTGTGTTCTGTGATTACGGTACTTCATGACTGGTAACACTGATGACAGTACAAGCCTGTAGGTTACCCTCATATGTCCTTGACACCAAACACAGGTGCCAAACTTACTGTTTATGTGAGTACAGCACTCTAAAATAAAACAATTAACAATCTCTCCCACTACTAGCTCACATTTGTATTTAAGTGCCTGAATTTGTTTTTCAGATTTTGAAACCTTCAGCTGTTCAAGAGGGTCAATAATGACCTCAATTAGGCCAAAGGACACAGAGACCCAGAACATCATGAGCATCTGGAGGTCTGCAAAACCACTGAAAAAAACAAGGCAGTGTGAGGTCAGTGTGTGTGTTTGTGTGTGCCAGAGAAAGTTTACTGGACAGAGTCTGTTCCCAATGACAAAGTCCAAACTACAGGGTACAGCGCCGTGTTTGAATTGGAGCACAAATATGAGCCACAGTTTTATAAGGGAGCAGAATAAGTTATTAAACTGCAGCTCATTCATTATTATATGATTATATATACTGGAAATGGACATTTGATACTGTCTGGAAATGATTCGGTCATTCTTAGATTGTTATTCCTTGTACACAAACAGATGTCAGAATGGACACCGTTTTGCAGCAGTGCAGCCCCTTATGCAGCAAGCTGTGATGTACTGTATGTTCTGAAATTTTCTACCAAAGCCAGCAGTTAGCCCAGAAGCCCCGAACTGGGATTTTGTTTGTCCCTCTTTGAACCAGGTACTGACTGCTGCATACCAGAAACACACAACAAGACCTGCTGTTTTGGGAATGCTCTGAACCGGTTGTCCAGCCATCACAATTTGTCCCTCGGATGTTTAGGTTCACTCATTTTTGCTGCTTCAAGCACATTAACTTAAAGAACTGTCTGTTCACTCATTAATACTACTCTGAAGCTTCATAAGCCTTAATCACACACTCTGTCCAGTCTGAGAGACTCTTTAAATACTGACCCTTCTGGACACCAGCAGAAGATTAGAAGCACTTCTCACTCCACCTGTCCCACCTTGAAGGGTGCAGCTTTTACATACTGACAACTTCAGTTTTCAGAGGTCCTGTGTCTTCTTTGCCCCTCAGTGTGTGTGTGTGTGTGTGTGTGTGTGTGTGTGTGTGTTACTCACCCTCGGTGCTGCAGGTGGAGCGGAGAGAGGCTCAGCCTCCTGAAGATAAACAGAGCCGCTCTCATGGCTCAGAGAAAAGAAAAGCAAATAAAGAATAAAAGAGTTGAATCGGGTTTCATTTCAGGACCTCAGACCTTCTCAGACCCTCACAACTCCTCAATCTTCTTCTTCTCCTTCATCCAGCACCAGCCTGAGAGCTCTGCTGCCATCTACAGCACACGCACGCACGCACGCACGCACGCACGCACGCACGCACGCACACACACACACACACACACACACACACGAGTTTTATTATAATAGTCTATTTATGGGTTTTATTAGTATGGTCTGTTATAAGAGTATTATTATAAGGGTATATTTTAAGATATTATTATAAGGGTTTATTAAAAGGGTATATTATATGGTCGTATTACAACTATATTATTAAAGGTCATGATTGTAAGGGTCTATAAATAGTATAAAGGTCTATTATAAGGATAGTATTTTAAGGGTAGTATTATAAGGGTAGTATTATAAGGGGCTATTATTATGGTTTTATTGAAAAGGTCTAAAAGAGGTGTGAAATAAACCCCACCCGTTTACAGGTGCTGTTTGACGCCATCACCGCGCGCCGGCTCGTGCGAGTTCTGAAGGTTGCATTGAGCTTCGGGTGTTTTAGGAGTCGGTGTTTAATCTGAGACTCGGTGAGTTTCTTTCTTTATTCTCTTTATTCTGGAATTCACAGACAAGCTGCACAGATAAAAGATAATATTAGATTATAGGCAGCGGTAGTGACGATAACTTGGGTTTACCCAACAGAAATGAGGCATGAGGCCGGTTTACTGTTAGTGTATTAGTGTTTGCTTCTTTTGTGCAGGATTTATCCATATATTTTATTATCAGCTCTTATTCTGCAGATTCTTCATGGGGAATTTGGACTCTTGTTCTCTAGATTCGAATTTTGCATTCCACGTTAAATGATGCAGCAGTTACAATCAGTTACACTGTGCTACATTTTACATTCATTTACACTGTCACATTCAGTTACATTGTTTCTCACAATTGCACTCTGTTACATTTGGTTACATTCAGTTACATTTAGTCGCACTTTGTTACACTCTGCCACATTCAGTTACACTGTCACAGTGTTATATTGTCGCATTCACTTGCACTGTTGCATTCTGTTACACCAGTTATATTGTTACACTCAGTTACGTTCACTCACACTGTCTCATTCAGTTACATTGTTGCAATCTGTTACTCAGTTATAACCTGTTACACACAGTTACATTCTGTTACATTACAACTGTGCCATCAATTAAGCTGAAATGCAAAAAAGATGAAAAGAGTGCAGGTTTTGTTTTATTTTACTGTTTACATTTTGCAGTTTGTCTTTTTATAGTGCAGTGAGCCGTAAACTGAACAGTTTCCCTCACCCAAACACACAGCATACACACACTAAACTGTTCCACAGAAACAAAAAGAAACTTACTCCCCTACTCCCTTTGTACATACCCTGTATTTATTACATAATGTACATTTTTGTAACCCTGTTGATGCTATTGATGCTATTTTTGTACAATTATCAATCTTTTGCACACTTAACGAATACAGTCTCTGTCATATTGCTGTCACTCACACTAGTACTGTAACTAGGGACAGACTGGCAATCTGTGTATTCTGGAATAGTCCAGAATGGCTGTCTGGCCCATTTTACATAGATACATTTAACCGAGATATCAGCTAACAGCAGCAGAGGAGGCTAATACAGTCATTTATTGGGTTTACCAGCCATATTTAAAATTCCAACAAAAAAGAAAGAATGGTTATGTTGTAAGGGTTGTTATATGGCTGTTGTACTTGTATTTGAAGGCTTAGGTTACTTGAATAAACACATCTCCAATCATCACCACTGGTTTTGTGATGTTACTTGGTGTGAATATTTTATGTACTATATTATTGAGAGATATCAGGAGAACGCTGCTAGTGTCTGTTTGTATATGTCCAGCTGGTGGGCCTATTTGGGAGACAGTCCAGGGATGCTTTTTAGTCCCAGTCAGCCCCTGACTGTAACTATTCCTGTTGACTGTACAGTATGTTGTCTTGTATTGTAAATTATTATACTGTTGATCTAGTGTATTCTTTTTTTTGCACTCTCTCTTTAGCCCTGCCCTGGCTGCACTTGTATAGTCATATTTTATTCTGGTTTTGGTCTTTACTCTGCACTATACTCCAGGAAAAATGTTTTTTTTGTTTCATTGTGTGAATATGGTTAAAAGGCAGTAAATAACTACTTCATTTGAATTTGATTTCGGCGGCTCTGTAATTCTGCAGGTTTCCTCCAGATGGCGCTCTCTTCTGTCTGCAGTGCTCTGAGGGCGCTGACCGTGAGCACTGCCTGCACCCGTACCTCCGCACTGGTCAGTCTGGATTACTATATGTTAATTTGTATGCTTGTTACTACAGAGATACAAGTACAGAACCTGGCCACTTTATCAGAAAGTCCTCGCCCTCACTGGTGCACAGACTGGAGCCTGTTGATGCAAAGTGTGTGTTCGGCCTTTACCAGGGGTCTGATTTTTTTGCAGGTTTTCTCCAGATGGACTGCTTTCAGTCTAGTAGAGATACAGACGTGTGTCCAAATGATATATCAAATATAATAATACAGATTTTACTCTCATTGTTGGAATGTTTAATTACACTGTTGACATTGACAATATATCAAAGACCCTATTTACTCCAGCTCACTTTATTGTATCTGGATTGTATCCGGATCAGATTGTAGCCACATGTGTTTATACCCCTTTCAGTTCAGCCTGACTGGAATCACATTTTTGATCGTGAGCAATATGCAGCTTATATACAACCAATCACCTGTGCTGCTCATCTTTTCTTTTTTCTATTAAAGAAAAGCACAATTTGTGGAACAGTCAGTGGTTACAAGAAGAGGCTGTTATAATGTCCTTGTGTCATCACCATCATAACCCATGCAGAGTAAAACAGTGTGTTGTAGCAAGGCGGTGATTAAAGACACCTCCTTCTGAAGTGGATCAGGTTTAAGTCTGTTGCTCAAGAGTACCTTAGTGGTGACACTAGCAGTTGGGATTCGAACCCACAACAGTCTAATTGCAGGGCCAATGCCCTAACCACTAAGTTTTGACACACATTCAGTGTATTTTCATCGTCTTTATTATTTTCTACATTAAATTAATACTGAAAACAAACAAACTGACACATGGAATTATGCAGTAAGCAAAAAATGAGTTAAACAAACCAGACTGTTCTGTAATAAGGGAATGGTGGACTGTTGTTTTTTTACTGAGTTCAGTGGTTCTGGCCATAATGTGCAGTAGAACCGTAGTGGAACAGGATCACTAACTGTGGACCAACCCGACCCTCACAGCTGATGATCCCACACACAGTAAGAAGGAGAGGAACTCCACTAATGAACTCTTGAGGAAAAAACCCCTGTTAATTAAACACCATTCCAGGCTGATTCCTCATGAATCTTGAGTGAAAAAATGTAAAGAGTGTGCAAAGCTGTCATTAGAGCAATAAGGGATCAATATTAATCTATAATGTAGCCAATAATAAAAACAAAGGAAATTATTGAATGAGGTGTGTCCCAACTTTTGACTGGTACTGTACATCAAACATCTCATAATATTACAAACACAAAGTTTCACAAACTAAGTATCTCAGCTTAGTTCTTTCCCCTGTATTTTAATGTGCAGGTTATCACCCTTATGTTGTTTCTAACCAGCAGATTGTGGGCGGCTCTGTTTTGAACAATGCTCTGCTGCCTGTATGGCCTGTCAGTTCCTCGCTGCTGCTTCGTCGAGGGCTCCTCACCACCACTGCTCTGGGCCAGAACAGGGTGCTCTGGAAGCAGACGGACAAATACACCGTCCGGCCTATCGGGATGAAGAAGACTGGGGGACGAGATCACACCGGTATGACTGCTGTGTCTTATTTGTCCTTAATCAAATGGAGCAGCGTATCACTTTTTCTTTTTAATCAGAGGGTGGGCTAGCATTCTGGCCTGTAGTGTAGCCAGTCCGGCATGATACACACACGCATTAAGATTAGGGCCAGCCTATTTAGAGACCAGTTTGCAGCTAAATGTGTTTCAGGAGACATCTTTAATTTGCAGAGATTACATAGATACACAGACACTAAAGAAAATGGTGCATCTCTAGCATCCCGGTCAAATGTTTCCTATAACTATGGTAAAACAACATCTGAGGTGTAAGGCATCACATTCAAGGAATTCTCAGAACCATTGAGTGCATCAAATTTCGCCACAGTTCAGTTTGATTCGGTTTTTAATGGCTGGGTTCAGACTTATTTTGACAATACACCGAGTAAACAAATGATACACAGTGTGATGTGTTGAATCCAGTCTGTCTTTGTGACTTGCAGGGAGGATACGAAGGCACGGTATTGGAGGCGGACACAAACAGAAATATCGCATGATAGACTTCCAGCGCCTGCGTTATGAAACGGGCAAGGAGGAAGGGCCGATCGTGGAGAAGGTCATTGAAGTGCGATATGACCCCTGCAGGTAAAGACCCCCCACCATCAGCTTCATGTGCAGATGTTGTGTGTGTGTGTGTGTTTATCTGTAAATAGAGTCTATACAGCACTGAAGCGTAGACTGAAGCAAAAAGTTACCCACCTCCCCTCCCTTCGTCCAAATGTAGTCACTTAGCCCAGATGCTGATCTCTGGAGTTTGCTTCTTTTGTAGGACTATCACTTTATATCACTAAAGGAGTCATCAAGAATTTAACTTAACAAGTAATCCAGCAACAATTTCATTTAATTTAAATTCATTATTATTAAACTTATAACTGTAAAAATGCGTACCAAAGTGAAACCCTGCTTGTTTGGGTTTCCTCCCTTTCAGTGATGATCACAAAACTGTGATCTAACACCTTCCCCTTGTGGAGAAGTTGAGTGATCTACAGATTTTCTGTTCATTATTGAGTACATTTACATACACCAAAACTTTTTGAATGAGACAAAAATACAGGCAGCCGATCAGAACATAACTGATTTACATATCAGTCTTAAAGGTACGGTAACAAAAAGGCTGTTCTTAATGGCCCCCGTATTTTAAAAAGGAATTAGACATGTAACAGTTATAAAGACTGAAATGGAGCTGGTGATGACCCCCTCTACTACCCACCCCTGCAGATCAGGAGATATAGCCATGGTTGCCACAGGAAACCGCAAGCGCTGGATCATCGCCACGGAGAACATGCAGACTGGAGACCTGATTAAAACCTCCGCTGAGATCGGACGGATGGCGGTGTTGGCTCAGGAGGGTGACGCCCACCCTGTTGGAGCTCTTCCTATTGGAACGCTGGTCAATAACCTGGAGCTTTACCCGGGAAAAGGGGCTCAATACATACGGGCCGCAGGTACCAATCACAGCTTTTACTTTCTGAATATTTCTCATGATGTTAGCAAATGTCTGTAAACCTGTAGTGCTGGTTAAGGCAAAGTGCCTGTACAAATTTATATATATATGTATGTATATAGGTATGTATGTGTGTGTGCTTATTTGTTACAATTGTATTTGAAATTTGTAATTTAATTCCAGGCACGTGTGGCGTTTTGCTTCGTAAAGTGAACGGTACAGCGATTATTCAGCTGCCTTCAAAACATCAAATTCAGGTAAGAGCTACTTACCAGACTGCTAAACAATTATGACTGTCAGGCTAAAACCTACACATGCTGCAGATTCCTACTGGGTTAAAGTCACTTCACATTTATTACTGTCAGACTGTGAAAACTACACACTGCGGATACATGCTGGATTCAGATCACTACACAATATTCACCTCCCGACTGTAAAAAAAAAAAAACAACACACTGCAGATTCATACTGGATTAAAATCATTATCTCCCGACTAAAAACTCCACTACAGATTCATTGCGTGTTAAAATCGTATCCGTTATTACTGTAATCACACTGCAGATTCGTACTGGCGCCGATTGTGTAAACCCCTGCTTGTTGATTGTGTGCAGGTACTGGAGACGTGCATGGCCACTGTAGGTAAGGTGTCTAACGTCGACCACAACAAGCGCATCATTGGTAAAGCTGGCCGTAACCGCTGGCTGGGAAAGAGGCCGTCAAGTGGGAAATGGAAGAGGAAGGGAGGCTGGGCAGGACGCAAGATCCGACCTCTACCCCCCATGAAGAGCTTCGTCAACCTGCCCTCCAGAGCTTCCAAAGCGTGACCTCAGCTGCTCTGGGACGTCCTGATTTCTTACCCTGGACTGTGTATATAGTCAAAATCACACATTTCTGAAGATCTGTTTCCATGCCCTGTTCACACCTGCCTTTAATGACACCTGGGTGGTCTGTTCACAAGAGAACGAACCGAAGACCCATTTAGACCATGATGGAAGGTGGTTTTAGTCGCAAATGATCACACACTCTTATCAGTATCCTACAATGAAGGACTACATACTCATCTCATCTGGTGTCCTCTTCTTAAGTGGACGTACAGACTCCTCAAGTTTAATACCAGATGTGAACGTAAGGGCTTAGGGATGATCTACAGCTGGACATGTTGAAATAAATTTGATGCTTACTCGGGCATGATGAAACCCAAACACACAGATGTACACAAAGTTAAAATAATTTTATTAAACACAGCATGGAAAGAAAACAATATAAAATTTGAATATGCATATACATCCATCATAACACATGCAAAGGTTAAAGCAGGTTTACTGTTAGTGTTACATTTAAAAACACTGTTCATATCGTTCAAAATAAGGTTTTGTGCAAAGATGCCTGTAAATCTCCCAGATTATAAACAGATCAAAGTGAAACTCTGACCATGTGGCTGCATTTGAATATTAAAATCCCTTCACTGCTTAAAGGGTTGATGTGTTTGCCTGACTGATGCCGTTCGGTCTTAACACTGACCGTTAACTGTTTATTGGTGTAAATGGCTTTTTTTTGTAGTAATGAATGTGAGGAGTAGACTTTAGTGCCCTTATTTGAGTCTTTACTGCTAAGCTGTCAGTAACAGCACCTTTAATGTTACTTGGCACGATCCCACTTTTTCACGTCCAATACCGATACAGATACTGCAACCATGAGTATCCGATAGCATCTATTTCCCCTCTTTAATAACATGTTGGTCTGGATGCACTTAATCTGAAATATCTGACTACTTTCTCTAGAGGGCGATGTGTACAATATAAAATTCTAGTTTCTACACCCATATAGTGCACAATAAGTAATTAATGGAATTCCACATACAAATATGAGTCAACTATTTTTCTTAGTCACATTTTACACTGTTGTGAATGAATGTATTTATAGTATACAAGGATGCCATGTGGGACACAGCCTTGCTGCTCATGTGTATTTCTTTTTAAAGTTGAGTTCAGCCTTTGTGTGATTGTTCAGGCTTTTTCTTATGTCCGATCCAGTGATTTGCGGCCATATTGGACCATTACTGAGTATCGGATCGACACAACCCTTTTAAAAACAAAAAAATCTGTCCTAAAATCTAAAGGCTTAAATTAATGTTTTGTTAGTAGGAGTTACATTTTACCAAGTAAGATATGTGCCTTGTACCAAATCATTTTAACAATCTGAACAATGCTTACTATTCTAAATTAAATTTGTACTTAATTTTGACATGAAATTCAATTTGAAAGTGCATTCAAAACCAGAATCTAATTCAGTACTCGCCAATAAAAATGTAAGACGTAAACTATTACATGTACTTTGTAAAGTTGAAATGTCAAAATTTTCCAAAGGTCATTTATTTTTTGTTGAGTTAAACTTTCTATTCTTGAAGGATTTTGGAAAAGCAACATCTTATATGGTGATGGAATTTATTCAAGTTGAACTTTATCGTGAGAATGAGTTTTTTGTCATTTAAGTTCTTGTAACATTTGTACTTGTTTCGATTTCATTTTTGATATAAAAATAGTGGTTAAAAAAAGTTAAAACGCTTTTCTGTAAGAAACATTATGGTCTATAATGTGTAAACATAACTCGAAATTCTTTGTGAAATCAGCGGAACCAATTAAACCACAACGAATTCTGGAATTCTCCATCTTATCGTTTAAGAGATGGGATTGTTCATTTGAGTTAAGAAAGTTTGACAATTGAGATATTAATCGGTACATTAATTCAATGAAATTTAAATATAAAATCAGTTGATATTGGTCAGGCCCTACTTAACTCCTACAGAACGCTTGTCATCAAACTGGACGTTGAAGGAGTTGAAACAAAGACACGTGGTGGACGGAGAGACTTTTGGAGCGTACGACAATTAAAAACGACAAAACTGACAAACCATTCATTAGATCGTTAGACGTTAATTGTAGGAGGAGATATATGGAAATGTGCACCACATGCTAAAACAATGGAAACAACACTAAGTGTAAATTAAAGCTGAAAACTGTATTGAACTGACAGTAATATGAAATATTAGTGGAATATTCTACAACAAAGTCTCCTGTTTGTTTGTATTTTGATTCGAAACAAGTGTCCAACAACGTAGTCAAAAGTTTTACTTCCATTCATTTTGGCTTATAGTGTATATTTGCATAAATTATCACACCCTGATTAATGTGACCCCACCCCCTCATGAATATGCAAATACACCCCTTGGTGTGTGTCTGGCCTGTAAGTGTGTAGAGCAGTTTGGCAGTGCTGGGCTGTAGTGGTTCTGAGCAGCCTAAGAAAACCGCATTCTTTTCCAAAAAAAAATGGATTTTTTTGCTTCTAGAAAGTGCATTTGTTCTAAATGTGCTACTGTGCACCTGTATTTAAAGCGAACACACACAAACACACACACACACTTCGATCTTTTAAACCCTTCATGCTTTCAAATTTCCCTCTAAACCAAACAGCAAAATGTAGATAACGAAAAGGTCAGAAAACATGCCAAAGCTGAACACTTTTCAATAAAGTATACATCTGCGGAAGGCAAAAACTTCTCTTTTTGGCATCATGAAGAAGAACTAAAGCACTGAAAGGAGTGAAATGAAAGGAAACTCAATATGAGAGAAAGGTAAAGAAATTCTTCCACACTACTACTGTTTTACTGAGGCTCTGTAACCTGTCATTCAGCCACTGGGTGGCGCTGTGGCAGCTTTAATCGGTTGACCCTGTTAAAAGGCAAAGGACTTTCCATTGTCCATTATTCACATTAAGAACATTTTCACACTTTTTGTCTTATTTAAATCATATATATATATACACACAATCATTGTATACTCATTCATTTACTATGATTTTAGTTGAGAGCTGTTATAATTGAAAAGTGCTCTCTAAATAATTGTAAAGTGCTCTTTAAACTATTATCATAAATTCAATTCAGTACTTTTAAAGTGTTATGCCATTTTTGATAGGTGTATGGGAAGAATACACCTGTGGTCGTTATTACATCACAGGTTCATCACAGGTTCCCAGATTAAAGCCAATCTCAGAGAAAAAAATCCAGATGCAATTCTCCGCTGAAATTAAGTCAAAGATTTCACTTGATCCATGAATTCATGTACAAAAGTATCCAGAGGGCTCCTCACCACAGTGAGTTCAGTTTAGTTAAGAACCCTCTGCTGATACAGGTGTGTATTTAGGAACTGTGTGAAGGCTTCCCAAAATTCCTGCGTGATTAAGCAGTTGAGATGTAATCAGCGTGAGTTTGGTGTGAAGCTTCGATCGGGAGAAACGTGCTGAGTCAGAATTGTTCACAGTGGTGGTGAATGGAACCAGATTTCTGGCTCCTTCACAAAAAGTTGTTGCATGAAATAGTTACAAATGTGATTTTGAATCCTGAGACGTTGTTTCAATTGCGTTTTTGAAAAGTAAAAGTGACAACATGGTCATACGTGAACACACCACTGCACACAGTGTGAACAGCATGAGTTACTTCCTCTGCATTTAACCCATTCACCAAGTGAAGCAGCGGGCAGCCAGGAACACGGCGCCTGGGGAGCAGTGTGTGGGACGGTACCTTACTCAGGGTACCTCAGAGGTGCCTAGTGGTCTTGGGAATCGAACCTGCAACTTCCTGATCACGGGGCGAATGCCTTAAACTCTAGGCATTCATATTTTCCCTGACAGCACCAATTGCATGTGGGGCGCTGTGAGGGAAAATAGCCCCGAAAGGAACCTTATTTAGTTAATATTTGCCACTATTTTACCATTAACAACATCCATCTAAACACTCAGAGAACATGTGTGGGTTCACTGGTGGGTTTGTATAGTAAATGACAAATATTGGGGCACCTGGTGGCCGGTAGTTTCTCCTGTGATCAGAAGGTCTTTGGTTCAAAGTGACCATTCTGTCATATGCGAACACAGCACACAATTCCTCCACTGCATTTAACCCATTCACCAAGTGAAGCAGCAGGCAGTCAGGAACTCAGACCCCGGGGAGCAGTGTGTGGGGACTGGGACACAAGGGAACCTCAGAGGCACCACTTTTAGTTTTGGGAATCAAACCCACGACTTTCTGGTCACAGGGCGAGCAACTTAACCACTAGGCCACCAGCTGCCCCAGAGAGGTGCACCATCCATTACATTTGCGGCATTTATCAGACGCTTTTATCCAAAGCGACTTCCAATCCCTAATTACAGGGGACAGTCTCCCTGGAGCAACTTG
>JBBPCW010228497.1:0-27068 GCA_037974425.1 Phenacogrammus interruptus
TATATATATATAGTGTGTGTGTGTGTGTGTGTGTACGTGTGTACGTACATGTATATAGGTATATGTGTATATATGTGTAAAAAAAAAAAAGATGTTTTACTATTCTGCTCTTATGTTAGTAACCTACCGTTAGTGAGAAGTTTGTCACTGTTACTGATGAGTCGGCTAAATAGCTCTTTCCTAACCAGACCATGCGATCCATTGTGTATTATAATAACATTGCGTCATACAGACAAAAGTATTGGGACACAGCTGTTTTTTGTAGTTTAGGCCAGGTATGCTATGCTATGTGCTTTACAGAAATAGAATAAAAATAATAGAAAATAGGAAAAATAACTGCAGAAACAAATGAATACACAAAAGGAAACTGAAAGTGCAATATAAGTGAAAATGCTTAAAAGAAGGCAAAGGAGAATTGTGCAGCTTTATACATAATTAGATACTTACAGATAATAATTATGATTTCACTATAGTTTGCTGTTTTTGTCAGAAACTGAAATAGCGATTAAAGAAACTGAAATAGCGATTAAATCACGAGAATGGGTTTTGTGCCTATTTTATACTCCTATACTCCTTTTGTGCTGTATAATGGATTACAATTATTAGTGTATTTGTAACTGTTACAATGTCAATTGGATGTAATATCAAATAATGTCCAAGTGATTTCAAAACTTTTGAAGTGTGGTGCGTGGTGTTGTCATGTCCGAACAGTTTGAGAAAACTTTAAGTAGACTGTTTACTCTTCAACTAAAACATACTGACATTATTTTGTTTTCTTCTACGGACAGTTTAACTTGCTTCCTCTCATATTATTTAATAACCTTTGCATATCAAAACGCATCATTTGCAATTGGAGGTCAATAAAGTGTAAGTGAGGTTTCAGTGAAAGTAAATTAATGTAAAAATGTTAAAAATTCTTTCGCTGCATTAAACCCACACACCAAGTGAAGCAGTGGGCTGTCACTTAAGAGCGGCGCCCGGGTAGCAGTGAGTGGGGACGGCACCTTGTTCAAGGCTACCTTAGCGATGACACTAGCAGTGCTGGGATTTGAACCCACAACCTTCTTATTGCATTGAAGGCTCCCTAACCACTAGGCTACCAGCTGCCTATAGGGGTGTAACAGGGACTCCAACACACTCTATAGCTGTAAACCTGATTTCTCACGTGTTCTGAGACATTAGCTGTTTACCAAAGTGCAGTACACTATAGTTTAATGTGTGTTAGTCTTTCTCAGGTGAATGAAAGCTGTGTGTGTGTGTGTGTGTACACGCAGGTGTTAGACAATGCAGTCTGGAGGAGTTTCCCTGCCCTGATCTCAAGTGTGTATCTGCGGCTGTGCGATGTGATGGTGTTTATGACTGCAGTGACCGCTCAGACGAGGCTTCGTGTGTGAACTGCACTGCAGATGCGTTCCACTGCACAGCTGCGGGCCGGTGTGTGTCACGCTCCGAAGTGTGTGATGGACAGCTGGACTGTCCGGATGGTACTGATGAGCAGCCGGAGGTGTGTCAGTCTATTGCGAAAGCTAAGCCAGCAAAACAAACGACCTGCAGCAGCTCTGACTTCAGCTGCTCTGACGGACAGTGTGTGCCCCAGTCATGGAGGTGTGACAATCACAGAGACTGCAAGGACGGCAGTGATGAAGAAAACTGCGGTAAGAAAATTATAGAATATAAATGAAAGATTGCACATGTTTTAATTCATTCAGAATAAAAGATGCCAAACTATAACCTGATGCATTAGAGTTGTGCTGTGACCATAAATAAAATAATAATGATCTTATACAGGAAGTATAGAATAGAATCACCCCCTTCCATATTTTCACATTTTGTTATTTTGCGGCTTGAAACAAAACTACTCAAAACAGTTTTCCCAGCTTTATTTACTCAGTGCAGCTTATAACATCCAAGAGACAAAATTGTGTAAGTACTACCCCTCCACAGGGTAGGAGGTTCCCTCTGACTGTGCAAAAACAGTTACAGTGATCGGACACCACATCTGTGCAGTTACAGTAACAGCAAGTGAAGCCTTCAAAAGTCTTTGCAACGCAATGCTCTTCACTCTCAGACTTTACCACCATTACAATGAGGTTCACACAAGGTGCCTGCAGCAATTCTTAGTGGAAGAACCAGTCTTTGTTCAGCATTCAGGCCCCATGTGCCAAGACTGAAGTTTGATTATTTTCAGCTAGCCAAAGAGTTTCAACTGTAAACAGAAGAGTTAGTTGAAGGGTATGTGGATCGCCGGAACTCCATGAAATTTCCTCTTTTCTAAGTCAACCTGACTTTCCCCTGGTTAGCAATCACCACGATCTTAAAGGATAACACATCGAGCTGAGAACTATACACTTTGGGAGCCAGGAGCTACTCGGCCTGAGATGCACTAATGAACAAATGTTTGCCTTAAAGTAAGGTTGTGCATCTGGAAAGTGTTGCATTTAGTAAAGGCTGAATGTTATCCTTATTATACTTGTACTTATATTATCCTTGTATTTAGCTAGCTTTGTGTAATCCTCACTATCCGATGAGGTCAGCCAGTTTAACAAATGCTTTAGTCTATTTCCAGTTGGTAGGAGTGAGCCTGAGTTAACATTATTCTCTAGTTAATGTTATCTTGATCTCAGAAGCCGGTTGTGTGCGGTGCTGTTTCTGTAACGGCTGCCGTGTAGTGTTTCATTCAAGCCATTCATGTGTAAATTCAAATCGCCGTCCAAAGCTTGGCCATTGTTCTCCACCACGCATGGAACACAAAGTACCATATAACTGGAGTGTCTGTACATTCCAAAGTTGAGGGCAGAAACGCATATAGAGAGGATATAAATTTAATAGGTACATGCAGATCATTGTAATTTTAATAAAAATTTTAATGATGTTTAGGTGCAGTGTAATTGGTTTGTTAATGAGAATGATACTAGCAGTACTTACACGTGTAGCCACATATTGGTATTGCAACTGAAAGCAAACGATCATCTATGGGTGGCAAGGCACTGTCAAAAGATTCGAGGGATAAAGTTGTGGACAGGGACAAATCAGGAGATGGATACCAAAAAAATCTAAGGCTTTATTAATCCCTAGGAGCTCAATAAAGTCTAGAATTAAGGATTGGAAAGTGTTTGGTACTATTAGGAATCTCCATGCATTAGGCTCTCCCTTCAAACGGGTTGAAAGAGTGAGGAGGAAACTGGTCAAACTGGCAATGGGAATTTATTGCAAAAACTTGTCATTGTGTGCATACAACAACATCACAAGTGCTCCACACACGTCACTTGTGCGGGAGCATTAGAAGAAAAATCCTGAGGCCAAGTGGAAAAAGAAAAAGAGTAATCCAAAAGCGAACTATTTGGCCTGAATACCAAACAGTATATCTGGTAGAAAGCCAATACAGCGGACCAGCCAAAGAACACTAGTGCAAGTCTAGACATGCAAAACCAGTAGAAAATTATCCCAGTCAACTCAATGGAGTAATTAAAGCTAAAGGTGGTTCAACAATTGCTGCCATCAGGCAAAAGGTATAGAAGCATCGAAACGGACTGAATAGCAGTTTCTACCCTGTTGCTATCAGGACGCTGAATGACACCTAATTTTCATTCAACTCTAGTGCAGTAGCTACAATCTACAATACATGTTTTTGAGTAAGTGGAGTTGTACCTCATTTCATATTTAATCCTTTTGTAATTATTTATATATGTACACATATATATTTATGTATACACACAGTGGGGCAAAAAAGTATTTAGTCAGCCACCAATTGTGCAAGTTCTCCCGCTTAAAAAGATGAGAGAGGCCTGTAATTTTCACCACAGGTATACCTCAACTATGAGAGACAAAATGAGAAAAAAAATCCAAAAAATCACATTGTCTGATTTTTAAAAAATTTATTTGCAAATTATGGTGGAAAATAAGTATATATAAAATATACATATATACACACATACATATATACATACATATATATTATTTTCTATTTTATATTCTATTTAATATAAAAAGTACCGGCAGGTGGGGGTGATTCTTATCCTAAACTTTTTTTCTAAACTGTTTCGTTCATCTTTCACATATCATCATAAACTGCATTGGTTGTAGCTGAAATTGTTGGATTTTTATGTCTTCATTTCAAGCAATGCAACAGAATGTGAATAATTTGAAGGGAATGATTACTTCCTTTATTCCTATAGAAATCTTTATAGATATTTTGTCTTCTATCTGAAAGTGGATGTCAAGTTGCTAACTGCATTCTTTTACTGTTTTGGTTTATTTACATAACTGTGCAGGTACTTAAACATGAATTACTAAGCACTTTTAGATTAAAATGTCTTTACAGTTATATAAAACACACATTCATTAAAACTGTTTAAACCTTGTAATTGTATTGTTTATATATAATACAAAATATTAGTCATCACTGTACTCATATCTCCAAAACAGAAACTGAACAGATCAACTCAAATCTTGCATGAGTCTAAGGTCACCATACCTAATTCTAAGCTCTGGCTGGAGCTTATAAATCCCTCCAACACTGTGGAGCATGGAAATAAGCCCTGCTATTACAGCAAAGGGAGACAAACTCCCTATTAATACCACTGATTTTAGAAGAAACACATAATTAGCAAACATTCTACAAACATTTGGACATTTATTATAATATTATTTGGAATTTTGCATTCCAACTTCTGGAATGTCCATGTTCTACCTACAAATGTTTTCAAAGTTGGGAAAACCTCTACAGGATGCAGGTAAAAATCCAGTTCAGTTTGTGTTAAAATATCTTCAAGGGACATTACAAGTTTTTGTAATTTTTTCATCATTTGTACATTATCATGTCTATTAATGATATCATTCTGTCAACATGTGTACAATACTATCTAGCCTCTGCAACTGTTGTTAATGTTGTTAGTGTATCTTTTTTTATTTCATGTACATGTGTTTTTTTGCATTATGTTCCTGTATGACCTTCTACTTGTTTGCAAAAAAAAAAGATGTACAAAACGTCACTCCAAATCAATCCGAATTGAGAAATATTTTCAGCCTGTTCAGTGTAGTGTTCCACTGCCTCACAGTCCTAATGCCACTCTGTGTGTACAGGCTGTGGAAAGCTCCATAGAAACAATATCTAGTAGATGTAATGCCCATTGTGGTCTGCTCAGTCTATGGGGGGTACCAGCAGTCGACCAATAGCTTTTAACTGCTGTAAGGGCAGCCAAGAAAAGTGAAAATGACCATTCTGTCATACGTGAACACACCACAGCACACAGTGTGAACAGCACGGAATTCTTCCTCTGCATTAAACCCATTCACCAAGTGAAGCAGAGGGCAGCCAGGAACACAGCACCCAGGGAGCAGTTTGTGGGGACGGTACCTCGCTCAGGGGAACCTCAGAGGTGCTTAGGAATCTTGGGAATCGAACCCACGACTTTCCTGATTGCCGGATGAACGCCATTACCAAGGGTTTTTTTAAGCTAGAGAGTTCTGAAAAATCATTTAAAAAAACAGATTTGGAGAAAGAGACAACTTCAGAATACTCCACCAACCCAGAATATCCAGCTTACAATGGACCTGTGGCTAGAAACTGACCACAGGGCATCATGAAATCAAACTAACTATAAAGACAAGAGCTATTAATGGAAACAGAGAAGGAAACTTTGTTCATTGGCTGCATTTGAATTTCTTGAAGTATTAGATTTTTTGCCAAACTTTTTCTCTTTCTCTCTCTCTCTCTAGATCAGAATATGTGTGAAATGAATAATGGAGGTTGTTCCCACATATGTTTGGATCGGTCACCAGTGTTTGAGTGTGATTGTCCCTTTGGCATGCGGCTGGTGCAGGACACGTACTGTGAAGGTAGGAGAGGCTTCGGGGGGACGCTGATATTCAAGTTCAGTCAAGTACAGTGTTTTATTGCTTGGGAACTTGGACGTTTTGACCTTCCCTGTGGGAATACAACTTTTAAATACCGTTTCAGTCTGTATTTCTGGTTTATTATACCAGTGGTTGGACTGTATGAGTGATACACCTCTAGACTGACCCCTTAAATCCTGCCTTTAGCTTAAAAAATGTGCTAAAATTGTTCTTTGGAGTGAGTCCACTTGCGGTGTTTATTAATGAAAACCCTAGAGCGTAGATGTTCCTTGGAAGACGTATTACGATATCAGTTTTTACATATATCTCTTCATTTGTTTACTTTTCCCCAGAGGTGGATCCCTGTTTGGATGCAGACATTTGTGATCAGCTGTGTATCCATACAAACGGCTCTTTTGTGTGCGAGTGTCAATATGGGTACATGAAGGATAGTTCAGAGAGTGGCTGTTGTCTGGCTACAGGTGAGGCTTCTTTAAATCAGACCGCTGGGAGACGCATGAACTTATCACAGATGTTGAAGCAAAATTTTGTATCTCACCTGTTTTTCTTTTTATGCATTAGTTTTAAAATGTCAGCTGCGGTTATGCAGGGTAAAAATATAATGTAAATATGTTTACACTAATTTACATTAGAAAGTAAGTGTCACGAGTCCCATGGAGCAAGGTAATGAGCGTACAAACCATGGCAGGCAGCCATCATACATTAAGCCAGGTTTATTGTAGCCAAACAGAAAACAGACACAGTCCAAAACAACAGACTCGGACGACAGGGACACGCAACAGAGATAAAGGTTGGAGAGAGGATGTGTGAGTGTATGTCCTGGTGAGGAACAATAGGATCAAGGAACTATATATACAAGACAGACATGACCAAGGACCCAATAGGACAACAGACAATCAAGGGGGCGAACACATACAGGTGAGACATGACATAGATCATGTGAGCTAAATCAGGGAGGAGACAAGTCCATAAGCAGTTCCTGGTCTGTTAATGACCCCTAGTGGTCGCAGTAGGGAACTGTCCCAGGCAAGAACTGTGACAGTAAGAGGTTTTTCTTTCTTTAAAGTTGTCATTTTTTTAAAACAGCAATGGTATTCTGCCCAGAATCTCTAAATGTCTGGTCTTCTCCAAACCTGCAGACAAGTGGACTTATCATACACGTTATGGAGAAAGTCCAGAGGGTTGTAGGGCTGTCTAATTTTGACATTCATCTAGGCTGCAAGAAGGATAATGTGGACTATGCGCAACATTCCAGAAATTCCATTTGAGATACAGGATTCAGATCGTGGAACATTTGACGACATGATCTACATTTTGGACTGAAAATATATAGTCTCATACAAAAATATGGAAATTTCTAAATGCTCACAAACTCAAGCACCATTATATTCAGTGAAAGTCTTATTGATTTTATATTAAAGTTGTGGGACACTGCACTCTTAAATCTATACTAAGTTACTGTCAGGCTCCTCCCTTTTTTTCCTGTGCATAGTGCTGTGGACTGTGCCACAAATGACTTTACATACACTTAAGCCAATCATTTTGCTTTCTGCACAGTGGCTCCTGTCTACAGATGGGATGTATTAGGCAGCAAATGAACAGTCAGTTCTTAAAATGAATGTGTTGGAAGCAGGGGAAAGTGTAAGTGTCTGAGTGTCTTTTATTAGGGCCAAATTGTGATGGCTAGTCAGAACATCTTCAAAATGGCAGGGCCTGTGGGATGTTTCTGGTATGCAGTGATTAGCACTTGTGCAATCTGGTCCCACAGAAACTGATGAAAAGGTTAATGCTGGCTTTGATAGAAAGCTGTCAGAACACACAGTGCATCACATATTGCTGTGTATAGTGCTGTATAGCTGCAGACTGGTCAGAGTGCCCATGCTAACTACTGTCCACCACCAAAAGCACCTAAAATAGGAACTGGACCATAGAATCTGGTGAATCACATTTGCTTTTACACCATTGTTCTCAGTCTGATCGTACATCTTTTGAGATGTGCTGGATGAACTAATTTGATTTATTTGATATAGAAACTGTATATAGGACCCCCTGTATATAGTTTACACTGTATCTGTGTATCACCTTATCAGAACATACATTTGATTCAGACAGTTCTCATGTTGCTGTTTTTGTCTCTCAGTTAACAAACTGGTGTGGGTTTGTGTGTGTAGGTGATGCTGCAGGTATGCTATTCTCCAGCAGTGCAGGGATTGGCTGGATGGACAGTGTTGGTTCAAATCAAAAGAAAATCTCTGGCAGTACAGGACATCCTGGCCCTTTAGCAGCATATGTGGCGAACAGAACCCTCTACTGGAGCAATCCTGAACACACAGGAATCTACAGGTACTGCAGAAACTCATCTGCACTTCACTCCTTTCCAGACATGTTTATTACTGTTAAAATTAATGCTGGGCAACGATTACATTTTACAATCGCATGATGTGTTATATTGTTATACGCGAAATGCAATAATGAATTCAAAAGTAGTGCATTGCACACTGCGGTATGAACAAAAGTGAAGAACACTTGGTTTGCAAACACTATAAACAAATAAGGTGCTTTTTAACAGCAGTGTTCTCTTTAACACATTTGCACTTATATTTAATATTTGTCAATCTCAACGTAAAAACGAACATAATCAAATATAAAACCAAAGATATTTGCCATTGCGTAACGCATTCACATTTTAGTTTGTTAGTTAGCCTCTCAGTTCAGAGCCACGATCATAACAAGCAACAGCAAATTAACATGTATAACATGTATGTATTCTTTTTTTTTTATTGAACAGCTACCAGCAGAAAGATTTTTCTTTTATCAGGGAGCATCATAAACAGGCTATGTTCAGGAGCAAGTGTCCCTGTTAGAGTGAGGTGAAGTGGTTGAGCACAAAAAAGTGACCTCATTGTGCGTGATAACACCCACCCCAAGCCAGTACTGATCTGAGTGTGTATTCAAAGCCAATAAGCAACAAACGTTCAACATAATAGTAATAAAAATGTGTTAATGAGCGCTAATATAATTGTCGGCATTAAGTTAATAATGTCTTTACCTAGTTAAAATACTGCAAAAGAAAACACATTTGTATCTCTGTGCCAAGGGTTTGCAGCTTCAGTCTTCTTCAGGTTTCTTTTTCGTGTAAAACTGTTTTTTAAGAGCAGGATTGTCCAGAACACTGCTGGTACAGCATTGAACACTTCAATGTCCGTGTTACAGATATTTTGTTACAATGATGTCCTGCACTATGGTTTATTGTCTTTTTTTAAACTATTGTCTATTATCTTTTATTCTTCAGTTGCACTGAGAATTTTTTTTTCTCATGAGCATAAAGCAGTTGAGCTTTGGGACATTCTTATTCGACCATGCTTCAAACTTGATAATAACTTGATAATGCTGCTAACAGGAATAATGTGTTATTTGTCATTTAAACAGCACTGTCTCAAATGTCAAGGCAGTCAAGCTTCTTAATATCTTAGAAACATCAGGAAAAGAGATCCGAGCCACAAAATGATGCAACAATAAATGAGAGAATAAAAATATAAACTTTGAAGAACTAAAGATGAGTGGTCTGGGATTGATGAACATCATAAAACAGCACTGAAATGCAAGCACTTTCAAAGCATTATCATTCACCACTGTTTGTGTGTATGTTTGCGTATGTTTTTCAGGCTTTCTCTGGCCAGTGAAAATCAGATCCCAGCAGTGCTGTTTGAAGGCAACCGTGGTATTACGGGATTGGCTGTGGACTGGGTGCATGAGCGTCTGTACTGGACCAGCAGTAACACTCAAACTTTATACGTCTCTGCTCTAAATGGCTCAGAACACAGAGTGGTCATCACCGACCTGAGTCGACCTGCCACTGTTGCTGTTCAGCCTTTGTTGGGGTCAGTTACTCTCTCAAAATTTGCTTTAACTGGGAATCCATTTACATTAAAGTTCAAATACATTACAATCTGATTTTGACAATTGTGACTTTCACACCAAATATCATGGACAGCTGGGCATAATTTAGTTAGAAAAGCATAAGGAAATTGAAGCTTTAGGAATGCTGCTACTGTTTTTAGTGAAAGTTTGTCATACGTGAACACACCACAGCACACAGTGTGAACAGCACGAAATTCAACTTCTGCATTTAACCCATTCACCAAGTGAAGCAGTGGGTAGCCAGGAACACAGCGCCCGGGGAGCAGTGTGTGGGGACGGTACCTTGCTCAGGGTACCTCAGCAGTGACTAGCAGTCTTGGGAATCGAACCCGGACTTTCTGGTCTCGGGGCGAATGCCCTAACCACTAGGCTACCAACTGCCTAGCTATACCATGTTTATAACCTGCTCCCTAACTTAAGCCCGACAGAACCTGACAGAATATTGGGCAAATATTTCATGTACATCATCAGACTCTGTTCGGGTCTCTCTCTCACTCTCTCTCTCTCCCTCTCTCATTCTCTTCCTCCCTTTCCCTCTGTCCAGGGCTCCAGATGGCAACTAAAATGGTCGCCAATGCAACTAAATGTTTTATTGTGCCACTACTTTTTTTTCATTTCAGTTGCCAATGGCGATTATCTCTCAAAACCAAGAGAAATTAAAATCTCAAAATGTGCAGATGCGCTCAACCCAAGTATGCCGTTCCTACTAGACTATCACGTGATTAGTTATAGGAATTTCAGCTCTTTTTAATGAGTCGTTTGGATCAGATCACTAAGAAGATCCGGCTTCTTTGGCTCCCAAATACACAGACAGACAGGGAGAATGACAAACCCTGGTAAGGATTATATTTGGCCATTGTAAAATCCTGTATTATTGTGCTTACGTTTATCCAAAACGTTGTTTGAACTGAACACAGGAATGCATAGTTATGATAGCTTAGCATGGCTGAAGGTTAAGGTTTATAAAACGGGATTTTAAAATGGCCAAATATATTCAAAGCAATTGTTCAGCTTTACCGAAATGTAATCCCTCGGAATCTGGTTTGGAGCGTAGAGCCCCAAGCAGAACATGATAAAGTCAAAGAACTGACTCGTTTGCCACTGACACATCTCTATGGAGAGCGGTGTTGACATATTGAGTTTCGTTTGAATCAATTTGCACGGCCTGGCAACCTGTTTCAGAGCGTATTCTAAAATATAAGAAAAATAAACATTAACTAGTCGAATGTTTTACTTCGGCAGCAATTTAATCTATGTCTGATTTCTTGTTTCTTTTTAACGCTCTTTACATGGCGTAACACTGGAGACAAAATGTGCTATGACAACATATTTTTTTATTTAGATCACATTTTGGCTCCTTTCTCCCTCTCTCCTTCTCTCCTTCTCTCCATTCTGTTATTAAGTGTCCCAATGGTTACTTTTAGAGACTAAATCTATGAATCTTAATCTTAATTGATTTTGTTTCGATTGTAGATTTAAAAAGTGACTTTAATTGTCTGTAAATGCTGCTAGGGACTCTAAACCTGCTGTATTTCCCCCAGGCTGCTCTTCTGGTCAGACAGTGGAGTTTTGCCCAGAATTGAACGGTCCAGTCTTGAGGGAACGGACAGAAAAGCCCTGATTACCTCAGCAATACAGAACCCTGTCTCCATCTCTTTAGGTCAGAACTTCTGTTCAAGTCTCTTCAGTATAAAGTAGGTCAGCTTAGTTTTAAAAGTGAAAATCAGATCACATTATTATACAAAGTCAAATTGACTAACATGTATGCAGATCTGTATGCAGATTTATATAGAAACTGTGGTAGCATAAAAGGTAGTGATCACTTTTATGCCAAATTATTTTTATGCTCTCTCTTTTCATGGCAGAATACATTTGTAATGTCAAGTGACCCTTTATAGTCATGAGTGAACACACAACACCACAGCACACGGTGTGAACACTGTGAAATTCTTTCTCTGTATTTAGCTCATTCACCACGTGAAGCAGGGAGCTGTCACCAGGGGAGGGTGCTCAGGGAGAATTGTGTGGGGGCAGTACCTTGCTCAGTGATGACACTAGCAGTTAGGATTCGAACCCACAACCTTTTGATTGCAGAGGCAACGCCTGAACCACTAGGCCACCAGCTGTAGACTCGAGTCCAGCTGTGTTTCAAACATGTATTCTTTAACCTTTTCTAGGAGAATGATTTTGCTGGAGTTATAGACAGGAAAGAGACATTTTGATGTAAATTTCATGCCATGCAGATTATTTTTCATTGGAAATTCTTCCTTTGATTCTGCCAACAGGTCCAATACATGTACATGTTAGTCTACTCTGAAGCCAAGTTATATTATTTTAGACCCTCAGAAATTTGTTTCAGACCTTCATTGAACAAATATAATTGGCCTACAAGTCGTAGAAGTCGTTCTACCGTTTGCCAACTATATTTGTCACTTATTTCACAGTGTACCAGATCTGTGCAAACCTCTTGTAAACATCTTGACTGAAAACCTTTTGATTATGGAGGCCTTTTTGTACAGACCTTTCTTTCATATGAAATTTGATTCCTACATTGTACAAGTTGTTTCATGATTTGCTTGACTGACGACTAAGCCACTGCTTGATTGGCAGACTGTATTTTGATCATACATTGCTTTACCCTCATAATCAGATATTCCCCGTGGGCTGCTGTATTGGGTAGACTCTGGACTCCGTACAATCTCCCGGGTCAGATATGACGGCCAGCATCGGAAGACGGTGTTGGAATCAAACGGTTATCTGGATGATCCACTTGGACTGGCTGTATTTGAGGTACATACTGCTCCTCCTGCCCAGACCTGCTACTATTATGATTGTTATTGCTACTCAGTTACTTGACTAAATGTTCTGCTTTGTTCTAAAGGTACATTATAAGAAAGGATAAATGTTTTGTTTTATTATGGTGCAGCAAAACACATAGGCCATATGTTTCATTACTTCTGTCAGAATGACCACTTAAACTATAGGTTTTGCTTTATGCTATAAAAAAACAAAACACCTTCTTAACCTTCTCAAGTTCCTGCAAGCTATTTTAGACTGTGGGCACATAAATAGTCATCTCTTTCCTGCACATTTATTCCTTGTGCGTGCGTGCGTGCGTGCGTGCGTGCGTGCGTGCGTGCGTGCGTGCGTGCGTGCGTGCGTGCGTGTCTAGGGTCGTGTGTACTGGAGTGACAAGTTTACCGGCTCCATCTGCAGTGTAGACAAACACAATGGGAAGTTGCTAAAAGTGGCTAAGAATGCTGGGGTGAATTCCGCTGCTGGACTTCTCATCTACCACCACCTTCTCCAGCCCTCAGGTGACTGCCACACTGCACAAACACACACCCACACCCACACCACAAAGTGTTTATCATTTGGGTTGGCAAAAAGATATGTATAAAAATATAAAGATTATTGTGGCGCATCACATCATATCCTCTGCTTTGTCTTCTCTCATGTACGTCTGATTCTAAGCTGGTATAATTTCCGTTCAAATTGTGCGCACATACCAGCTCACAATAAACTTTCAAGGTTTTTTGCCAAGCCTCACACGTTGACATACTTTTGTTGTGCAGCAATATGGGTTTTCTGGCCTAAAAGTGCATTCTGTATGGTTAAGTATGGTTAAGTTGGTTTATGTTTGTTTTCACTTTCAGGTACAGGACTGACTCCAGCTCAGGTGGACATTGCAGCTGCTGATTCTGCATTCCCATCGATCGTCTCTCTGATTGGTTGGTTTATTTTTATACTGCAGTTTTGTCATACCTTCTCTGCCCCAAGTGGCTTTCCTTTCCTATTGGATATCACAATTCACAATGCACTGAGAAAAAACAATTGGGGGGTGTGGGGGGTTACTAACGTAGTTTAGACTGGTAACATAGGTGTTAATTTTTGTAAAACTGTCTTTCTTGCATTAGACTGGTCTATAAACAAATTTAAAACCAACTCATTTTAGATTTTAAAAAATTAGCCACCTCACCCCCAGGCTAACATAGGTCTAAAGTGCTATGTCACCATGGAAACAGCAGAAAAAGAGCAAAAAAACAGAGGAAGAGATAGCTCATAATTTGTGGTTTGCTGATGAATTTACTGAGAGAGCAGTAAGATAAGAAAGAGTTTTCAGGGAACGTACTAACTTGCTGGAAATTTACAGCAATGAAGAGGTTGAAGTGTGGAAGCTTTAATAGCTGCAAAGGAGGTGTGAGTTCCATATTAAAGTCTATGTATTTGAATGCAATGTCAAAATCCCTGTTGGTGTTATGGTCAGGTGTCCCAATACTTTTGTCCACAAAGTGCCATTATGTGCTCCCCCTATACAAGGCCACTCAACCTGCTATTCTGCTCCCCTTTTGAACTCCGTGAACACCGTAGAAGAGCTTAAACAACTTCTATCCTGCACTGATCCCTCGCAAGGGGATTACACACTGTGCAGACTGGCTTTTTCATGTTGGTTGCTTCCTGTGTCTCTGCACCCCTCACAAGATGGTGGTGGGCAATGTGGTCCCCCACCATCTTGTTCACCAGCTCTTGCTGTTTGTTAATCTGGCATCATGGGTGTGGGAACCTCAGCCCATGGTGAAAACACTGGTGGACTACACGCTGCAGTTTAAGTACAGAAATTTATAGCATTTGGCAAATGATTGGACGAGTATCAGGACGAATTCTCTTGATGTTAGAAAGCAACTAGTGACATGATTTCATCCCTGTGGGAATGTCATTCAGACATACATATTCCGCGAGTGACCCTCAGATATCAGGAGAAGATGAGTTGGGTGTTATCAGAATAACGGTGTTTGGAGAACCCATGTGAAGATGTTTTATTACAATCACAGTGTATAAGGAAAAGAGAAGCGCTGAGGCTTGGGGAACACCAGTGGTAAGTGTTCAGGGATAGAGATGAATAGGGATAGCCAAAATGTTGAGTGCCTGTGTGGCTCTAGTAAAGACAATGTCAAGGACATTACCTGCATTATAGGCTGGAGGAGATTTGTTGTGGAACGGAGCAAAAGATGACAGAATTTCTAGGTCAGCAAGAAGAATGAGTGGAGAATTGCCATGTGGGAACAGACTGAGAAGGATGTCCAGTTTTTAGTGAAGGTTCCCTCTGCCCCAGGGAGATAATACACAACAATCCTGTGGAGTCTGGTGGGATGAGTTACATAGCAGGGTATTCAAAAGATAAAATATTGAGGTGTGAACAGAAAAGAGGTGTGAAGCACTATTTGTGGGAGAGAAGCAGTCCTGTGCCTTATGCTCTTCCAGTATTGTGAGATATGTTTGAGAAGGCAAAAGTAGAGAGGAGAGCTGCTAGTGTTGTCGAATTACCCAGTGTAATCAGTGTTTCAGTAAGAGCCAAGAAGAAGAGAGGGAAAACATGCTAAAACTGCAATGAACTTCAGTGTGTCTGTCTTACAGAAGATTGACCACATATCAAGTCAGAGAATAGATGGACAGAGAAGGATGCAAATAGTTACTGGGATTACTGTCCCTCTGATGAGGAGCACATCTAGGATGATGGAATGTGTCTAATCCCATACTGAACTGTCACCAGAGTAGATAAGGGCATAGGGCATGGTGTCATAGCCTAACAAAGTGATCCACTGCTGTCACACATCAAATCCAGGGTTGAATCAAGCTAAATACATTTTAGCTGCTTAAGGAGGAGAGCCTGCTTTGTGAGACAAGTTCCTGCAGGATATTCTAATTAATAACTGACAAATCACTATATTTTGTGTGTGTTTCTGTAGTTTTCCTCTGTGTTTTGTTGGTGGTTATCCTGTTGTGCTGGTGGAGAACGGAAACAACTTCTACTTCTCTTCTTGTCTTTGAGGACGCCACGCTGAAGGAGTCGCAGGACCCCCTCGTATCGTCTAAACACACTGACACACACCAAGAAAAGGTATGGTTTACACACATACACGACTCCACATATACCCAACATCACTTGTCACTAGAAGGCGAAAAAGGTATTGTCCATGTCTCTTAAGTAAAAGTATGTAAATCCTGTTAACTATTGTTCATGCCTCAAGGTAACTGAAAATCTTTAAAGCAGCCCATTTAGAATTGATTAGCTTTCCTATGTAGAAAAAAACAGCACATTCTTATTCTGCTTACAACAGATTTTTAAATGAAGCATGATACACTGCCAGTCTGAACAGGTCATTTACATAAATCAGAGCTAGTAGTCTAGTGAGTAAACCTAGACTACTGTGAACCCGATGATACAAAGTTGCAAGTTCAAACCCCTACTTTCTACAATTGTGTCCTTGAGCAGGACACTTAACCCTCAGTTGCTCCAGGGGGACCGTCTCTGTAACTAATGATTGTATGGTGCTCTGGATAAGAGTGTCTGCCAAATGCCGTAAATATAAAAAAATGTTTAAAGAAACGCATTATACTCCTCTGTGTCTGTCACCTTAACTGTCTGTGACCCAAACGCATCATGGTACTAAAAATGTTGGCGGAACACGTTTTTCCAGGTACCATATCTCTTTCTTAAAGTCTCAGCACACACACACATCCAAGCACTCCTGTAATCAGAGAGCTCTGTTTTTGAAGGGTTCATTGCATTGATGTTCCATCTTAAATACTACAATGAATAAAAACACCTTCTAAAGAAAATCAAATGAGACAAAAATGAATAAGGAGAAACTAACCCAGGAGAAGTGGAGAAAAGTGAGCTGCACGACACTTACTCTATCGGTAATAAGGACATTAGTGTTTCAGTTTCAGTTTGTGTTTTTAGTCACCTGTTTTTAGTCACCTGCTGACGTTTCATTTAAATATGCTACACAAATATGTAGCTATTTCTCTCAGCCTTTCAGCAGATCATTTGTTTGTTTTTACTAGATGAACAGACAGTATAGGAAACATGTCCACAATGTATATCGTTTCAGAATCTAACAGAAAAAATGGTAGCATAATCACAAAACCCTGCATTCATGGATGTACAGTTCTGTACAAAAAATGTAGTAAAAATAAGAGACCGCTTTAAAAATGTTTCTTATCTCAGGTTTTATCCTTTATATAAGAACTGCTGACAATAAATATATTGTTCTGTGAAGAATAATTTTAAAGGAAATGACAAAACATCTAAAAACGATGCAGTATTAACAGAACTTGAATAATTCAAAGAAAACAAATCTCTTGTTCTCTCTTAAACAAAATGGTAGTACTTACCTTTGATGTACTTTTCCCTTCCAACTGGTCACATTATAAAAGGATAGTGTTGAATAAAGCAGTGTTTTTACACTTTTCCTCATTAAATAAGATTTGATTCAGGTAACCACTAATCAGTACCTCATGTGTAGGAATTTAAGAGACACTGGCATGGAATGGTTGTCGTACCCGTAGAGATGCTGATTTAAAAATACATTGCAGTTTTCCAGAGCTGTTTCACAGCTCACCTGCTCCCACATCTCCCAATATAGTGCTCCCTCTTATGTATTAATGTGTGTATTAGTTCAGCTTTAAATATAAAGTGACGTTAGGGTGAGATTTGTCCTTTATATATTTTATTTAATAATTCATTAATTAAATGAATTTAGAGTTAAATTACACAAAATATAAAAAACAACCTGTTTTAAGAATGTAATAGAATGTAACATGTTGGTCAGGTCTATCACACTGTGTGCCTTGCATCATATCACTCTGTGGTGCCCCTACTCATGAAACTTTCTCTTTTGTTGTGCAGGATGATACACACATCAGTTTAACACTCTGAACCCAGAAGAGAGCATGCAAAATCTGCAGTGGCTTTCTGGCTTTCCCTTCAGTGTGTGTGCAGGAGGCATGACCATCCCACTCACTCGTAGAATAAGGCCATACTCTGATGTTGTACCGGTGCTGGACCTGGACACAGATGTGTGTGGAGCCCTAAAATGACTTGATTAAATTATATGTCACAAACTCTTCGTGCCGTTTCTCCACCATAGAACTTCTGTGATCGTTATTCTCTTTCAATATGAATAAAACTGAACCAGATATCTCTAGAAATTAATCTCTTGTGAGAACTACTGAGTGAATCTGAATCCATCATCTCTGTAGGAAGTGTTCTGAAATAAAATTAGCAGACAAACTAGGAATATGTTCTAAATTAAGTGACACAATTTTCATTGGTACTGATGTCCACCATGGAGCTGTCTCAAACTGAAGTGTCCACTCATGATGACACTGAGCACTTCAGTGAATGTCACAATCCATGAAGGCAAAGGTTAAGGTAATTTATTTTCCACCTTACTTGAATTATTGCCCTCACCTTACTCTTGAATTATTTTCTCCAATTTATATTTTTCTAAAATTGCTGTAAATGAATATTATGTTTAAAAGAAAAGATTTTCTCTATTTTTTTCTGAATAAATCTAAATCTGAAATAAAGGAATCCTTTCCAAGAAAAGATTGATGAATCTGACTTTCTTGTGAAACAACTTCCCTCCATATCTATGATTAATTTGACTCTTAACTTATTTTCTCCCTGTTGTTTTTCTGAATAGTCTTAAGTTCAGAAAAAAATTATCAGCATTCAGGATGAACCATCCGGGAACCCAGGACCGCTTTTCCGCACCATAGCCCAGTCAACAAGATACTGGGTGGCACAATCATGGCGTCTTGAGTCCAGGATGGTGTAAGCCAGACCACTGTCAATGATCTGAGGTGGAGGGGGAGCCGGAGCCTGGGTAGACAGAGGGGAGAAAACACAGGTTTGAGTTGTGACGTGGAAGCCAGGGTGGATGCTGAGAGAGGCAGGCAGCTTGAGCCGGAAGGTGACAGGGTTGATGCGATGAGTGATCTTGTAGGGTCAGATGAAGTGGGGGAAGAGCTTCTTGGATTCGGTGTGGAGGTTGATGTGCCGGGTGGAAAGGTAAATCCTGTCACCAGCATGGAACAATCATGCCAGGGGGTGCCGACGACCATGCTGCTTGGAGTAGCAGGGGTTGGGGATGGAGTCCCTGGTCTGGGACCAGAGTTATCGGGGGACCAACTGTTGGGCAGACGGGACGTTGTCCTCCGGTCCCTGGTGTTCAAACACTGGAGGCTGGAACCCGTGACAAACCTCGAATGGCCTGAGTCCGGTGGCCGAGGAGGTGAGGATGTTGTGAGATAACTCTGGCCAAATGAGATAAGTTGCCCAGGAGCGCTGGCGATTGGTCAAGAAGCAATGGAGGAGTTGTTGGTTGGCCCGCTCCGCCTGACCATTCGTCTGGGGACGAGAGACTGGTGGTGGCACTGATCAGATAGCAGAAGGCCTTCCAGAACCTTGCCGTGAACTGGGGCCCTCTATCCAAATGATGTCCTTGGGGAACCCATGCAATCTGGTCAGGGTCACCAGGTGAACAGCCTTTGAGAACCAATCCACTATAGTGAGGATGGTATTCTTTCCTTGGGAGTCAGGTAGACCAGTCTCAAAATCCACAGCGATGTGGAACTAGGGTTGTCGTGGAATGGGGAGAGGCTGAAGCTCCCCGGATGAAGCGGTGTTGGGGTTCTTGGCTCTGGCACAAGTTTTGCAGGCCTGGACAAATCCCTTGGTGTACATTCTCATAGTAGGGCACCAGAAGGCTCACTGAAGCAGAGTCAGGGTGTGGGCTGTGCCTGGATGGCCAGCCATGGCGGATGAATGGGGCCATTGAAGAGCCTCCTGACACACTGCAGTGGGCACTGGCGGACCCTGTCTTCTAACCCCCCACCAGTTAGGAGCCATGATGATGTGTGGCGACAGGACAGGTGCGGGATCCGTCCAGGGACTCTCAGCCTGGTGTTGGCATGAGAGGGCATCAGACTTCGTGTTTTTGGATCCCGGACGGTAGGACATAGTACACTTGAACTGTTCAAAGAACATGCCCCACCGTGGCTGCCAGGGGTTGAGTTGTTTGGCTAGTGTTATAGTGATCAGGTTCTGATGGTCCGTCCAGGAGCCAGAGACATCATTCCTCCAGAGCCAACTAACAACTCACACTTCCCTACCCCATAATGTTTTCTGGAGAAAAAAAAACTACTGGGGTGTAGTTTTTGGTCTGGACCTTGCTGTGAGAGGACAGCTCCCACGCCCACATCAGCGTCCACCTCAACAACAAATGGTTTGGTATGGTCCAGGTGGTTGAGGATTGGTGCCGTGGTGAAGAGGTGGCAGAGTTGACGGAAGGCGGTGATGGCTTCTTGATTGAGGGTGAAGGGTCCGGTCTTGGGTTTGATGAGGGCAGTAAGAGGTGCCGCAGTCAAACTGAACAGTCAAACGCTGATAGAAATTGGTGAACCCCAGAAAATGGTGCAGCTGTTTAAGCTGTTTAAATCTGATGACCTAAAAGACTAGAGACTTATTGTAGCTTGAAGCAAAGAAGTCATCTGAGAGGACACTGTTTTTTGTTCTTCTTTTTTGTTTCTGCAGATTTAAAATCCAGTACTAATTTAGCAGATAATCTGACTAATTTCATTAAGCCAGGCTTTTATCAATTGCTGACACTAGATGGCGTTCAAGCATCTAAAATGAAGAGGGGTAGTCAAACTGAATACTGTGCATACGACACAGGTGCAACTGCAAACAAATATAAACACTAGATGTTACCAAAAATAAAGAAATAATAGCAGATTAACATGTAAAACAGTATCAGCTCTGAAGGAAATATGGATTAATTGAGACACATGCCTTCGGTCTCATTACAGCTCTTACTCTCTGGCCTTATCTTAAAAATAAAAGTATTAAAGTAGCTCTTTTGCGTGATAACAATCAATTGTTCTTTAAGGAACCAAATGTGTTAATGAGACCTTTTGTTAAACCTTGAAGAACTTTTACACTTACTAGTATTTTTCTTTGTTGTTTTAGGGGTTCTATTTGTTTGTGTTTGTTTGTAATTATTTTCTTAATTTTTCCAGATATTTGTGTATTTTTTAAACAGAGGCAGATCCCTGTTTTGTACACAGCTATGTGTAATCAACTGTGTATTTTCTAACGGTTCTTTTCTGTGAGTAACATGGTGGGTGCTTAATCCATTGATTCACTACATTTGCTTTAGTTTTGTTAACGTGCAAATGCTACAGAATTTATATAATTGTTTAATTTTGATCGGTGTTGCTGATTGGTTTTTATTCCAGAAATAAAAGGTGATTTTAATGGCATGGATTACCTAACTAAGGCACAACCCTGTCTTCATCTGTTTACATCAGAACACTCACATCTGTTCATCCCTTTTATTTTTAGAACGGCTTAGATGCTTTATTTAGACATTGAAGGTGCTATTCATAATCTTAGTTCAAAAGGGTTGTCCTTAAATGTTTCACATTTGTTTCTAAGATGACTAATGGCCAGAGGTGGACAAAGTACTCACAGTCAGTACTTAAGTGAAAGTACAGATAGCACTGGTCAAATGTTACTCCACTACAAGTGAAAGTCGTGCAGTCAAATTTTTACTTAAGTTAAAGTACTGAAGTACTTGCTTTTAAAAATACTTAAGTATTAAAAGTACATTTTTTTTCACCGCATTGTTGCATTTTTGGCACAACACATACAATACCTAATGCCCCTGACTCGCCTGTAGAACCTCTAGAATAAGAAATTGATAAAATGTTACAGAATGAAACACAACCCGAGCTGACAAAGAAAACAAGTCATTTATTTTTAACTATGTTTTTAGCATTACAGATTACACATACACTAACAATATTTGCATGTAATGAAAACATGATTTATAGTCCAAAGCATATGATGCATAATTTAGAATGTTTGAGACCCCCTGCGTGCTCCCCAAAAACGGTGTCCCCAATTATTGGCACACAACTCCTTAAACTGAGTATTTTTTTTAAGCTGAAAACACTACCCTCAACCATAGAACATCTCTGACTGTAATTCAGTGCTGAATTCATTTCTATTGCTATCTGGGCTACTATTAACACAAATATAGATACAGCCATAGCTCTGTTTTTACGTGCTAACTTTATAAATTAACTAGTAGACAAGCCTTGGCTTGGACTTGGCAGGGAAAGTCATTTCACAGACCGTTTAACACGTTAATGTGATCACTATTTAAAACCTCGAACAACTTCATTGCAAACTTTCACTTGTAGCTAATAAAACGTTTACAGACCTCAGTATGTTTGCGCAGGTTGACGGGCGAGTTTTTGTAGGCTGTTTTATAGTTTGTTTTAGGCAGACACAGCACACACTTAAAACAAAATGAATCTTTAATCTTTTCGGAAAATATAAACATTTTGTCAAGATATGGCCATGGGTGCAAAAATGGCACCAAAAAATCTCCGTCTCCATCCATTTTTCGGCACTGCAGAAATGCAATACCGGCGCTGAACTTAATTTAATGGTTACAGGCTATGTCAGACGTGACGTAACTCTACTGATTACTGATAGGCTGTCAGCCTGTGAGTGTCCATAACTGTTCACTGCTTAACTTTACTTGTTTCCTTAAGTGAAAGGAAAGTTTTGGTGAAAAGTTTTCAACCCTCTATGCAAGCTAATTCCTTCCTACAACCCTGGGGGTTAAGTGATCTCCCTGGTATCAGTGTTTTTGAGGTTAGCAGAAGAAAATAAAACAGACACTCCTGTTTTAAGAATGATTGGCTTGAGGGAGATGCAGAAAGTTTTTGTGGTATTTGTGGATGAGTTCAGGGACTGCCATGTTGCTATGCAAAAAATCCCCTCTGGTGTAGATTAGTCTAATGAGCTTGGCACTTCAGAGAAGCTTTTTTTCATGGTGAAGTGACCAGTTCCTCAAGCTTCGCAACCTGATGATCAAGTGTTTGACTGCTGTGGAGCTTCTGAATATTGTTTTCAGTGGCCCGAGGTATGTCAGTATCCAAAATGACATTTGCATACTGAAATGAGAGAGCAATATGAATTGAATGCTCCCTGTTTCTGTTTGAGGGCATTTCCTGTCTCAAGAATGTAGGGCAGATGTGAGATATGAGGGTGTGCTCTGTACATGCATGTTAGAGTACAACTTCAGAAAGCTGACGCATGCACCTCCTTTGTGTTTTCTATGACGAGCACACACAATTTCCCTTATACGTTGCTCAGTTTTTGACATAAAATAGGGCAGCTGGTGGCTGGTGGTTGGGAGTTGCCCCTGCAATTTCAGGACAGCTAGTGGCACCACTGAGGTACCCTTGACCAAAGTACACACACGCTGCTCCCTGAGCGCTGTGTTTCTGGCTGCCTGCTTCTTTACTTGGTGAATGGGTTACATGCTGAGAAAAAAAAAATTCTCACTGTTCACGCTCAGCATGACATTTCACACCTCATTCCAGGGGAACTTGTTTTTCTGTATGATGGCAACTTGCCTAACCCTAACCCTGCACGGATACATACCACTCATGTTATGAGAGCTGCACAATTACTTTTAGAAGCTCTTTTATGCTCCTCTTTTAATGTTGACCTCAATAAATTAAGTATGATGATGTCAGCACTGTCATATCATCATGTCCTTCACTGACACTAAAAAGCTCGGCATGCTCTGTACTATCCAACAATGAAAACGAATATCTGATAGAGGATCCTTGCTACCAAATCCAAAACTTCTGCTGTGTCTGGTGGCTCAAGATCATGACATTGGTGATGGGATTTATGGGGCTGATGGGGAATAGAAAGTACTGGATTTTTCGTGACCTTATTTGTGAGATCACACCAGTTCAATTTTGTTTTTAATAGAAACAGTGCAGTGGATAGTGCTGCTGCATCACACCTTTAAGTGAAAGTGACAATCTGGTCATACATGAACACACCACAGCCCACAGAGTGAAAAGCATGAAATACATCCCCTGCATTTAACCCATTCACCAAGTGAAGCAGGGGGCAGCTACGAACAGAGCGCCCGCAGAGCAGTGTGTGGGGATGGTACCTTGCTCAGGGTACCTCAGAGGTGCATAGTAGTCTTGGGAATTGAACCCAGACTTTCTGATCACAGGGCGAATGCCTTAACCACTAGGCCACCAGCTGCCTCAGCCTTTAGGGTCGGGGGCTTGACTCCGGGCTCTGGTCTTGTGTGTGTGAAGTTTACATGTTCTGCTTGTGGATCCTATGGGGTCTTCGGTTTCTCCCACAGTCCAAACGTGAATTGTGGGTTCAAAATTAACCATGTGCAGCCTGGGGTGAGTCCCTGCCTTGTGCCTGTTGACCTCGGCATGGGCTCCGGGCACCTGCGACCCTTGAGAGGATTATGCTGTTAGAGAAATTGAATGAAAGAACATTGCTTTAGAATGATTGCAGTCAAACAGTTCTTCTTGAAACAACTCCCCCCACCCCCAGTTCTAACATTCTTCATCAGGAAAGGTGAGCGTGTGGCTGCTTTATTCAAAGACACATTTCAAGCAGATTTCTTTGTGGTGCAAAGGCCATCAGGCCTTTGTTATCTACAGGCCATCAAAATGTGGTCTGAACTCATGAACTCTGAAATGCTGTCAATATTTTCTGCAGATGTTATCTCTTATTATAACTGATGATACCAGTGATAGCATTACCATAGAACTGAATTTTCAGAGCATTATTTTGTTTGACTCTTTAATCTGATTAAGCACAAACCTGGTCCCACCCTGCCTTTCATGCCCAGGACTGCGATTATCTGTGCGATTAACAGTTATTGAGTCTAGGAGCTGACAGCACTTTGCTGATCCTATTGTGTCTCTGTCAAAAAGCAGTGCAGACCGACATGACTTTTATATGCTCTGTGTAAATGGATGCCGTTAAAATGCTGCCAGCCGCAAAGGTAAATATGTAAATGTGTTGGATGTGACATCACAAAAAGTACTTTAAAAATGTTTAAATATGGATGATTTGGGCTAGGGAGTGAATGGGCTCTGACTTTTTGACAGTGTTTTCACGCTGTTAAGCATGTTTAACAAGTTGAGGAATTTTGTATCTAGATGAGATCCTTTAAATCAGAAAAGATCTTACCACATTAGTTTCATCCTGTTAGACAAAATAATTACTAAGTATTCATTATCGCATTACAAATCGCCAGTGTCTTTTGAAACAAAGTTTTATCCTTATTATATTATCCTTATTAAAGTTTCCTACATATGTGAATGTTATTCATGCATATTCAAACATTATTTTCATTAATGAGTTCACATATATTAGCGAGTTCGAGCACACATGTAACCATTGTAATCATTAACTGTGTATTTTGTTCTTATAGTTGTGTAAGCAGAAGTAGACTTCGGGAAAGTACACGAAAGTTCACTATGCAAACTGTCCAACTCAGCAGTAGCTTATATGTTCTCCTCTGAAGAACACAGTTTTTCTGTATCTCTAAAAAGCTTTGAATACCCAGAAGGAAGGAAGTTCTGGGGGAAATCCTACCAGAGGACGTACAAAGTGACCCAACTCGAATCGTCTGGGAACGGAGAAGATAGAATCCTCTCCTTCTATATTAGCACACTGTTTGACATTAGATTGATTGCAGCCTGATTTTAATATGTCTCGTCGTGAGCTTCCTTTTATAAGTGTTTATCAAAGTCCCTTTTTGGGAAAATGTCTTTAACAGAAACATTTCCATGACCTTTGTGTGCAGTTTGTACACCCACCAACATACACAGACACAGACACACACACACACGCACACACCCTCAACTGCCTCGTCTGTGAATGACCTTTTGTGATAGAGCAGGTGCTGTCTGTACATTTTAAGTATGTATGCAAATGTAATGTAAAACAATTACCCACATTTGTATATTTAAATGCACTATGCAATCAATGGAACAATCTAAAAATTTATGAAAATAAGCTTGTGTCCATACTATTGCCCTGCTGTGTTACACACATAGTGTGGTAGTAGCCTTGTGGGTAAAATTCTTGCCTTTGATGACCATAAAGCTGCAGGTTCAAACCTCCAGTTTTGACTGTAACTAATGATTGGAAGTCGCTCTGGATAAGGCATTGGCCATATGCCACTTCACCGCATGTATCTTTGTGTGGGACAATACATTTGCATACTTCACGTGCATACACACACATAATGCAAATAAATGAGACCAATCCCAAAAGCAGCCCTGTCTCTTCTTGCATCTGTTTCAGGCCACAGAGATGAACTTTGTATATTTGTCTTTAGACTGGGAGGCCTAAATGTCCACCCAGAAACACACAGAGACACCGGAGCTGGTGCACAGCAGAGACTTTATTTTAAACAAAAGCCTAATTAGTTATCAAAACAAAAAAACAGGACCACCACCACTCTGTCCTCTCCCCCAGGCTCTCTTCTCATCTCACAGTTTGCATATCTAAACTCAAAATGAGAGGAAGCAAGTATGCTGACACTTCCTTGTATTTAAAATTACAGTATACCAAAAATGCTGATTGCAAAGTACACAAGCTATTGTCTTTTGTATAACCTGAAGATGTGATTCTTTAAAAATTTCTCAGGACTAGTAAACATGCTGACTTAACATGCACTTTACAGAGAAAGTATTCAGTGACTAGACTAATCCTGCCATAAGGTTATATTGCAGAATTTCTGAACTTCAAAAAGACCACATAAAATCCAGTTTTCAGCAGACTTTGCTCATAATTTCACCTGAAATTAATTGTGAAACATGTAATGAAACCAACAAAAATGTCTCCGTACAGATATGGATTGATGATATTAACCTGTGCACATGCATAGAAGTGTAAAGTGTCCATTTTGTCATATGTGAGCACACCACAGCACAACACACAGTGTGAACAGCAAGCAGCAAGAGCTGGTTAGCAATTACAGATCTGCTTTCTACAGAACAATAAATATTTCTACAGAACAATATATATGTGTGTGTGTATATATATACATTTTTTTCCTTTTTTTTCTTTTTTTCCCTTTCCAGCAGTTAAGCAAACAAGATGGATGTGAAACACCTTGGTCCTGGCAAGAGGATGTCACATCTTGCTTTGGTAGCGAAGCAAAGACACAGGTCCCCATTGTCTTTACCAGATGTTTATTTCCAATTTTAATTGGAAACCCCCAGTGGCCAAACCCCACCACCTTAGACCATAAACATACGCACACACACACACACACACACACACACACACACACACATTTTCAGGGACCAGCTGCAGACACACCAGACAGTGCCCAGTGAGTGGACCCATATGATGTTGCACTCCCCGCGCCAGCCAAGGGTGAGCAAACACCCCTTAGGAGATCAGAGGCACACCATGGATGCAGACAGCCCTACCCCTAGGCCTGGCCGCCAGATGGCCCACCGCCACCAGGGGGCAGAGACTTTATATATATATATATCTACAGGGTGGGCCATTTATATGGATACACCTTAATAAAATGGGAATGGTTGGTGATATTAACTTCCTGTTTGTG
>JBBPCW010229133.1:0-15073 GCA_037974425.1 Phenacogrammus interruptus
TATTCATATTGTAGATTTATTATTGTATATTATATTTGCTCAGTATATTGTTTATTGTATCTTTTAATCATTGTTGTCGTTTTTATTGTGTTGTACTTGAGATACTTGGCCAATAAACGTGATTCTGATTCTGATAAATACTATAGAGAATGAAGAGGGCACAAATTCCCTCAGAAACACTCCAAAATCTTGTGGAACTTCTTTAAGCTGGAAGGGACAAATGTGGACTGTTGGCTCAGTGGATACTTGCCTCCAGACCAAGAGGTCATGGGTTCGAATTCTACCTTCAGCATATCACCACTGGCTCCCTGAGCAAGACCCTTAACCCCAAGTTGCTCCAGGGAGACTGACCCCTGTAGTTAGGGAATGGAAGTCGCTTTGGATAAAAGCGTCAGATAAATACCATACATGTAATGTATTGCATATTATTTCTATCTAAAACAAAATGGTGTATTCATTTAAGCAGTGAAGTCAAAGCTTATTTTTATGGCAGTAGTCCCTTTTACACCATTCATCCAGTAGATGGCACTACAGGCACATCCACATAAAAAATACTGTAGCGCCATGGGTTAATTACAGTATAAAGAATGATTACATATTAGCTTTAAAAGACACAAATCGGAATTAGTTTAAAAATACAACCACACCTGCAATCAGTATACATTTATTTTTATTAAATATTCTCTAAAACACTACATCTTCTCCTTGATGTGTGATGATATGCATAAACCAGGAAACAGGTTGGATGACACGGTCATGATACTGACATGCAAAATAGGCAGATTGGTCCTGACGTTGGTATTTCTGACAGCAAAACTTACTTTATTTCAATTATATGTTAAGGAAACAGCTATGACTGATATCCACATTGTTTCTCATTTTCAAATGTTTAAAAAGACCTTTACAGATCATTTATCAAATTACATGGTTATTTATTCAATTGTATTTCCTGACAGCCTGAATTGTGAAATTGGCTGATCAGCATCTGTGGAAGCAAAAAGAGAAAAAAAATTCATGATGGCTTCATGAAAGTTTACAGTAGGCTAAAATTATTGATTTCAGTATTGGTTAAAAACATGATGTAATTGGCATAAAATACCTTTGCAAGGTCCTTTCTGAAACACAATATCATCTATTGCAATATCACTCCGTATTGATGGCCCCCGTGTGGCTTCAAAAATAATCTGTATCCGAGATCAAAATCAGGTTAAAATGAAGAACAAGTACAAACTCTGGTGGATTTTGGATGATTGAGTTCACTTACTTGGTGTTGATGGTCATGCTGGAAACTCACTGATGCTCTAAGCCAAGAGATGCCCTGTTCTCCACTGCGCACCCAGAGCAGCCTGTCTTTCTCCTCTGATTTGGAGCGAAGCAGAATGCTAAGCTCTCCAGTACCGGAGCCATACATATGGTAAAAGAACAGCAGGCACTGAGGTCCTCTAGAACCACGCAGCAGGCTGGAGATGAGGTGGGCTCTGTGGCCTGCCAGCATCTGGGAGGCCTCAATGTGCAAATAATGACCTTTGATAAGGAAATGAGACTGTACTGTAACTTCAGTACGAATTACAGTGGGAACTACAAATAGTAAACGTATTGATAAGTTTAATGTTGATTCACCAAAAGAACTACTCACAGCAATTACACATTTAAAACACAGTTATTTTTTCCAATAGGAAACAGCTGATGGAAATGATTATCACTGTTTATTGTGATCATAAACCATCATGCCTCCAAAGTTCAGTAATCTCAGATAGACTTGCTTATGTTTCTGACTTTATATGATGTACATTATATGACAAACATTAAAACCGTCTGCCTAACATTAAAAGGCTTTGACGGCCCATCAGTATCAATAGAGCTACTCTTTAGTTTGTCTGTCTAATGCTGTATATACTGGTCACTGAGAGGAAATAAGGGAAGGGAACGCACCAATTCCTGTTGTGTGGTCTCCTGTAGGTCCTGTGTATGATGTTGGAGTCGGCCCTCTGACCCAAACCCAATCTGCTTCGTCGCCCTGTTTGTCTTGAGTGTACTCACACAGCCCAGTCTCAAAATTACAGTGAGATGAAACTGACAGAGATCCTGTAATGTTCAAAATCAAGAAAGTAAGAATCTGTTACACTATGTGAATGTTTATTGCCTTTACAGTGAATGCCTTTATGTGAATGTTTATAGCCTTTACTTTACCTAACGGGAGCTCACAGTCACCAAGACTGATGGATATGTCATCAAGGCCAACTGAGCTGCAAGCCCAAAAGTTTTTACATGTACTGATGAAGACCACCTATTACAACAACAATCACATCATTCAATGAGAAAATATACAAAGCATGCCAACAATTAGTTTCATGACATAATTTTGTACAAGTATTCACTGATTATTTTTTAATGACTGGCAGTGTTTGCATAATTATGACACGTCTTCTCAAGACATTTAGTGCAGATTCTTTTCCGATGCCTCACCACTAAAACCTATGAAAACACAGAAAACTTATGAAGCTCTGTCATACTGACAGATGTTTCAGAGCTGAGCCAGACACAAAAAGAGAAGTAAATAAGAACAGAAGTAAGACAGTGATCCAGTTTCTAATCAAGACTGTTCTGAGCCGCCTGTGCTCAAGTACAGGCTGCTCTTTGATTTAATAATCATGGGTAAGGATTATAAAATAAAGTAGATTATTTTATAGATAATTATAATAGGGAATCATTATAATAATGGTTGTCCTGTGAAATCAAGTTATAGTTACTGTTTATTCCAAAACAAGGCAATACATTTTCACCACATTTCAACAGCATTTCTATGTTCTTCCACTATATTCAAGCTAAATATAGAACAAATACTGACAAGCTATTTTTCTTCAAGGTGAAGTGTGAAATAGGAGAAAATGTCCTAAATCAAGAAGAAAAAGTCATAGCTGTTCACTGGCTACAAAAGCTATTTGAAGACTGTGATTTTGAGCCAAGGGGACTAAGTTCTGACTGACGGGGTGCCCAAACTTATGCATAAATGTTTTATTTTTCTGTATATATTCCCACATATTCAATTCATCTCACTGCATTTATCACTGAGTCTCACTGAGTCTTTATCAAAGGAAACATCATGACGAATCAGAGCAGAAGGATAACATTAATGATTACCTGAATAGTTTTTGGACTCTGGATAGTGAGTTCAACTAAATGCCAAACATCTTTGGTCTTCTCACTCTGGCTCCATATTTTGTCTTCTTTAGCTCCAGCTGTGTCATATAGATACACAGCCAAAGCCTGGTCAGTTTCACTGAAGCCCCTGAGAGAGTAGAAGAACCTAAGGCAGTATTTCTGGCCTGCCGGCAGTGGTGACCCATAGAGTCGGCTGACGTAGCTGGAGAGCAATGTGAAGTGCCAGTTTGCCAACAAGAAGGTCCCTGTTTAGACAGAGCATACTAGTGTTAGCTACCTCACATTTTATATGCCTGTTCTCCTGAACTTAAAGCAATTCCATTTTCTTTGCTATTGCTGGACTTTGGATGTCTGTGTGTGTGATTCAGAAAGATCTTAAGCTCTTTTCATATGTTCCCTTCGTTAGAGATAGAGGAGCCAACAAGATTTTACTATATAACAGCCTTTGCTATTTTCTTTGACAACTTGCACTGTTTAACAAACCATTGTGCTGGTAGTTCCTCTACAATGTCACTATCATAGCTACCATCTTCTTTTTTTACACTTTTTTTTTACGCTGCTCTTCACAGTGTGGAAACACTGCCTGATGAAAAAAACAGTAGAAATGGTGCAAAATTGTTTGGAATAAAACTTTAACATGAGCTGAATCTAATAGATAGACAAGTTGATTAATAAATAGACAAGTTAACTAATTAATGGTATAGCGCAAAATGTTTACAAAAGCACCAGAACATTATTTTTACCATATTGATGTAAACCTATTTATGATGGAAAGGTTGATGTGGGCTGTTGCAAGGTAAAATAGTGCCTAGAGATTGTCAACCTTCTGTTTAAAAACTTAGAAGAATTGTGGACGGTACTTCCTTTTGAACAGCAAATGAAATGGTTTCATTCACCACCACTGTGAAAACAAGTCGACTAATTAATGGTATAGTGGTGAGCACAGCTGCTTTCCAAGCAGATGACCCAGGTTTAATTCAGGCCAACACATGGCTGTTAACATCCAGGCTGGTCAGTTGAGTTAGTAGGGGCATGGTGCTAATAATGCCAAGGTCATGTGTTATAACGGCTTTGTTCTAAGCAATTTCCTCTGCGAATAATAAAGTATTCTGATAGTTGGTGCAATGGACAGCAGATGAATCGTAAAAATAGTGGATCTATCAGTCAGTTTATCACTCAAACAGCCTTTTCCAATCAAAATCAGCTGTCTTTGAAACATAGCTAGTCTGGTCTACAAGGCCATATAATATGTTTAAACGACTTTGATAGGAAAGGGCCGTTTTAACTGACAACTAAAACAGCCAATTACAGACCGATTAGCACAATGCATTTTTAAACTGGAATAAAACACGTTCAAAGGTTTCTTTCTACGGTACTGTGCAAACATCTTAGGAACCTAGGCAAATTATTTAAATAAATTTCCCTCAGTATGCGATGAAGTGGTTTTCTGCCAACAAAGTTAACATTAGAATAAATGCAAGCAAACAAGAAAGCAGTTAAAGTATGAAGATATGTATTGTTTGTATAAATGATATTTTGTGAGCTGGTAAGGAGAGCTGGTTTGATTCCAGATTTCTCCTCAATGCCTCCAGTCATCGGGTGGATTAATAATCGTCTATAAGCAACATGCCTCATTTAATCTACTGAAGTAATTGAGCCAACCCAGGTAAAGCTACAAGTAATCCTGGGCTTAGATGAGTAAAGATGTCTAGAACTAGTCAAGCAAACACTTTGCCAGACCTGAAACCACTATTTACTGTATAAAAGTGATTTGTATTTATTGCAATATTACTGTTTTCAAAGTAACGCTAACTAACTTCTGCCCAGCAGTAACCTGCTTATAAGTATGATTTTCTCTGCACACAACTGTATATACCACACATATGTAGTATATATTCTAGAACACATACGTAAATGCACTGGTGCATCATCATCAAATTCATATTTACTAAAAGACATCACTGTACCTGTTCCTGTGGTGTGGTCTCCTGTTCGGTAGATGTTTTTTTGCACTGATACTCTCTTCCACATCTGACCGTCTACTGCACTCTGAGTATACTGACAAAAGTCCCGCTCAAAGTCACAGTTTGCCACTTTTGGGTCGAATATAGGATCTGCAAAACACAACAAGTAAGAGTTCAAAACAAACATTTTAGTCTCAGGGCTCTGATTTGGGCTTAACTTCCAGGAGTGGCAGCACCTGTTCCTGCACTGCAGAACTCAGGAGAAAACGAAATTTCATCCAGGAGCACACGGCCGCCTTTCGGACTGTTGAAGGACACCTCAAACACCACCTAGAGAAAGTCAACATACACACACACACTTGTAGAAAACGTTTATGTCATAAAAATCCACAGTTCTCAGACAGCCTTGCAGATGGACTTCATGTGTGTTGAGTGCTGCACTGTTAGAGGGAGACAAAGTGCCCATATTACATATTCAGCCCCGTCTGTTTTCCCTCAGACAAGGATTGTTTTCAGATGATGTTTTTTTAAACTCTATTTTGCTTTTATCCTTTTTGCTTCTTCCTCATTCCTTTCCTGTTATTTTCCTACTTCGCTGTCCTCTCTCTTTCATTCATCTCATGATTTTTTTAATTAAAAAGAACACAGCAACAATAAACTGCACAAGATGCAAGTCTCAGTCTTGCTCATTTTTAATCCTAATCTATTACATTTACACACTTATTTATACTTGTAATGAATATATATTTTTTATATATTTGTATGACTTAGTTTGAGCCTTTAATGTTCTCGTTAATTCAATTTATTGTAACACTACACAGTCTCAAAGATGTTCCTGTCACGGCTGGCACGCTGAAGCCATGCCTGATTAGGTTTTTTTCTCTTCTTCGGTTTTGTTTGTGTTCCTATTGTTTAATGCCAGTCATCGCTGAAGAACCTTTGTTGTAGTTTAACATGTCTTATGTTCTCTTCTGATGCACTTATGGCTTTTTAGTTTAGTCTGGTTTGGAGCCTGTTCTGTCCTGTCATGTTCTGTTCTGTTCTGTCTGGTCTCGTGTGTGTTCTCTGTTCTCCTTTGTCAGGTTCCCTCGTCTGGTCCATGTTCCCGTCCTCCCGTATGTGTCCCGGCCTGATGTGTGTTCCCCGTTCATCCTCTGTGTTCCTGCCTGGCCCCTCATCCCTGCCCTGTCTGCGTGTACCCTCGTTGGTGTCTCAGTTCCTGTCTGTGTACCTGTTGTGTTCCTGTTCCCCTGCCATGTCTCCCTGCTGGTCTGTGTTTCTGGTGTTTTCCCCTTATGTGTATTCCTGCCATGTTCCCCTGCCTCTGTCTTTGTGTGCCCCCAGGTCACGGCCCCTCATCCTCCTCTGTCCTTCCTCCAGGTCCCAGCTCAGCCCTTGCCCCAGCCTGACTCCGTCCCTGGTTTCTCCTCGTGTGTCTGCCTGGTCTCGTCCCTGCCTGCTCTTCCCTGATGTTCACGTGTAGACCCACTAGGGGTCCCCCTTGTCCGTGTCTGGCCCACCCCCTTGTCCGTGTCTGGCCCACCTATCTGTGATTATGTGTCTGATGATTACCTCATGTTCTCATTGGTCCTGTCTTCCCCTGTACAGCTGTTGTGGATTCATGTTGCCCTGATGTCCCTGTATTTATACCTGTGTCTTCTGTGTTCATGTGGTCAGTCATTTGTCCTTTTTGAGCTTCCGTTCTTGCCTCGTGCTTCTACCTGTCTGTACCTGAGTTGTGTTTTGGCCCCCGTGCCGCATTCCTTTGTTTCCTGATTAAAAAGCACTATAAGGCATGAAGCCTTGGTCCCGTGCGTCTTCGCTCTGTGACTTCCAAGAGAGCTCCGAGTGCTGGTCCTACGGCCAGCCTTGCGACAGTTCCAGGGGCACATTTCAGCAAGTTGTACTTGCATAAGTATGTATGCGACAAATAATCTTCAAATTCATCTTTGTTTCTTTTCCTCTATAATTTTTCAGACTATATCTGAAGAATTTTATTTTGATATTATACTTTATATTGCTCTTGTCTTTGTGTTCCTGTGCAGTTGTAGTGTAAGCAGTTTCCTCTGCTTACGCTACAACTCAATAACGTTTTCAGATTCTTATTCTTACCTCCACAGGATAAGGGGCTCTGAGGGTCACTTGTACAGGAATCCACACCTGAGTCTCTGCCCCCCATTCCATACGGTTGATCTCTGGCAAGTCGGCCCTCCATAGCTCTTGGTACTGCCCTGCCCGGTCCCTGCTGTAAACTGAGAACAGATGACCCTCCACGTAGTCCTGCTGATACTGGAAACTTAAACAACCCGACATGGGTATTGTTGTCATGGGGGACACCAGCTTGGCCACTTCTTGAAAAGTCTTGCCATGGACTGAATCCACATACATGTAATGACCTTCGGAGAAAAGCACATCTGCATAATTAAATAATCAAACAGTGAACAATTAGAAGCAATTTAGAATGTTTTCTTGTGAAAAGCTCCCTTCTAGAGAAACTTAAAGTCAGAACTGTTCACAGTGCTGGTAATGGGAACCAGATGTTGCATTTATTGCCTCAAAAGCCTCCCTTGCAGAAACGTATTGTGCAAAATGTTTACAAAAGTGCCAAGACATTGTTTTACTATATTGTTGTAAACCTATTAATGATGGAGAGGTTCATGTAGGGTGTTGCAATGCAAAATAGTTCCTAGAGAATTGTGTACTTTCAGTCTTGTTTTGAACAGTAACAGTTCAAAACAGACATCTCAAATCTGGTTCCATTCACCACCACTGAAAAGCCATTCCACCAAATCACTCTTAAGACATATTTTATGTCTTAACCACTGAATAATGCCAAAACGTTTAAAATCCAGAACTCTCCTCTACTTCAGTACTCATTCAGAGTGCGGTTAAAACCGGAGTAGCTACTCAGTATCATAGAAAACTGGTCTGTTGTTCTGAAACTTTGAGTGCCACATGAGAACAAAAGTTGATGAAATTGTCATTTAAGAAGTTTAAAAAAGCTTTCAGAAGGCCCTAACACACCTGGCCCATCACTGCGGCTTGGTTCATTCGGAACTCCTCTCCCCACGTACCAGTTCACATTACGGTTCCACTGGATAGAGTAGCCACACAGGTGAGGTTCCTCAAAGTCACACTCTTGGGGAAAAAAATGAGAACAAAGAAAATAGCCATGAAATTTTAATAGAAGAGCATCATAATTCACTGAAAATTGCTTAGTTCTTTAGATGTTTGAAAAAACCCTTTCAACTATCTGTTTTTAAAAACGCTGCACCACCAGAGGCAACAACAACAGCAACATTGCCACCCCACCACCACTAAAATGACTGGCATGTAAGTTCATCATGGTTTTCATTAGAAAACAGAGTTAGTGCAGAGAAGGCTGTGGTGTGGTTTAACCAATTCCATTTTTACTACATGGCGCAATGAAGTATGCTTGACTCAATGTGTACAAATGTTCTATAGTATACCTGCTTCATTTCCAACCCGTGTTCACTGGCAATATAACATTCCCATTTTTTTGGTTTTTGTATGTTCCTTGTGTCTTTTTTCCTTTTTTCTTGTTCCTTTCATGTGCCCTTTTTACCAGATTACGCATCTGTGTATCCATGTGAGCATGTTGTTGTTTTGGTCTTAACCCCATCTTTGCTGTGGCACTGGTTATTCTCTTGCTCCTGTCTCCTCCCCTGTCCAGGTCTTCTCCTTTCCCTAGTTAGTACCAATATCCCTTTCAGTCTATGTTGGTGGATTCTTTGTATATCACCCTGGTCTTTCCTAGTCTCTTGTGTTTGTCTCACCCTTTAGTATTGCTCTTTGTTAATATACCCGTGGTGTTTTGCTGTGTTCTTGTTTTTGTTTAGCCCAGTAAACCTTGTTAATGTTTGTGTTTCCATTTCTTGTATCAAATGTTTGTGGATCTTGCATGCATATTTCTGTTTCCCTCCTCCTTCATGCATTACACGCCATCCATTCTGCACATTTCATGTGAAGTGCCCTCCTAGTCCTTTCATTCCAGGATCCTCTCAGTGTAACCAGGAAAACACAATATGCAGATTTTCCAAAGCACTCCAAAGCAAATTCAATTCTTGTGCAAGCAGAGCATGGAATTAATTAAAGTGTCTATAAATTGGTCTGTGCTGGGAGACCTGGCCAAAAAATCAAACATACACAAAACTTTCACTTCAGATGTAGTCGTTCAGCCAAGACATCTTTATCAAAGTAGAATTATAAGGCTAAAGTTGCTAACAAAACTTAAAACTCAATAATGACTCAAATTCTTTTAGTAAAAACTACACTACAATTCTCTCAATATGTTATAACTGCATCCAGCACTTCACTGAGGTAGTTCGGATTGTGGATGTGGTTTAGGATGACTTTCTTCCCCACTAGGGGCAGTCACTTCAGACTAGTGGTATTTACAGTCATTAATTAGATTATTGAGTCCACATTGCCTGGACTCACTACCTTAGTGAAGATCTGGAAGGGGTTTAAGTTGTTGGACTGTTTCGGTGACTGTCGTTTTTGGTGAGGTTTAAGTGTTTGTTAGCAACTTTTAACTCCAGTACTAAAGTAAAGACGGCAAATTAGGAAGCACATTTTGGCTAACTGACCACATCTTGTGTACATGGAAAACTGCAAACTGGATTTTTCACTAAACTGATCCTTTAATTAAACAAATTGTCCACTAACCCAAGCAGTATTTATCCGAAATGTTGACCTCAAAGATGGACACACTGCTGCCTTCTGCTGATCCAGGTCTGGCCTCAATAACAATCTACAAAAAAGAAAAATAGAATTGAACCGTTTCCAATACTTAGTAATCTACATCATTTCAATGCAATATCTAACACCATGTTTGCAGTAGATACAGATTCCTCTCATCTATATCTCTTTTTCAGTTACCTCACCCTGTACGATTCTGTGGAGTTCTGGAGGTCAATGCTTGCGATGAGCCAGCTGTCAGAGGGGCTGTGGGCCGACCACAGCATGTGATCAAAGCTCTCTCCCTCCGAACGTCTCTGAATCTGCAGGGAGGCACTGCCCGTCAACTGATAGACCAGTCGGAGGCAGCTCCAGGTCTGCTGCTCTACTTCTGGACCCACCAGAACTGCCTTCTGCATCCCCTGCCCATCGTAGGGGCTTGCATCCGCCATGATAAAGTGCCCTCAGGAGAGCAAAGAGAGCTTTTAGTCAGCAGGAGTATAGCAAAGCTGTGTGGCCTGAGGTACTTAAACAGATACAGTATTGTGCTAATGTTAAAGAACACCTTTCATTTTTTCAGCATTAGTAAAAAAAACTATTTTTAAACGCCAAGTACACTGGGACACTTGGCCCTGGGACAGGTTCGATCCTAGTATTAAGGAGATGAATGAATGAATTTGTCAGTTCAGTGTTTAATGTATCTACTCTTTATTGCTTCTGTTATTTCCAGAAGATCTGATCTCAGATCTGCAGAAATCCACAGGGTTTTTTCTCCACACTTCTGGTACATCAGCTGCTGTATGAATCAGGAGTGATGTGTAACAATTTCTGTGAGTTAAAACCATCTAATTTTAAATAGATTGGAAATGAGATAAGCTAGATTTAAAAAAAAAAAAAAGAGGACTTCAGTAATCCAAGAGTGATAAATAAATGCATGCTTGAGGATTGAGAGATTTCACACAGGCATTGAATCTTAGAGACTTTTCAAATATATCATAGTCTGGGCAGTTCAGCCATGCCGATTCATGCAGGTGAAGGGTTTTAGCCTGGGCATCTTTTTGAATGAGGCCAAACAGGACAGCCAATCAGAACAGAGCTCATTTACATATAGCAGTCTTAAAGGCACATTAATAATGACTGTCTGTTTAATTCTAAAGGCTAAAGAGGTAGTGTGAAAATGATACGCTTCATCAAATAACGCATACACTGTGCCATACACTGTCAAAAACTACAAAAGCATATATATTTACTTTAATCCTTATAACTTCACAATAACAATAAATTCAAAACTAGCTGTATATGGACCATATGGACTGAGAACTGGATGTATTTAAAAACATTAACAGCGTTTACATACTACATCAAGCTCGTTTGCTTAAAGAAAAAGTGAGGAAAATTCTCTTTTGTGTGAGGTGGGCTCTTAAATGTCTATCTCCAGAATGATTTGAAGACAGGTGAAGAAAATATATGGGACTGACTATTTGTAATGAGATACACACTTGCACACACACACTCAACCACAGCAGAATCTAAACACTGGAATGCTGTCTGGCTAGGCTAAAACTAATACTGCTGAAACATTCAGATCCACTACAATCTAAATAATGCTTCAGCCTCGCATATCTCCTCCATATCCCGCTGCATATAATCAATCAAAAATAATTGACGGGTCGAGTAGCAACACATAAACATGCCCATGTTTGGTTATGGACATTTTCATAAATCAGTCTTGAATGTTAAAGTGTGCTTTTCACACACTCCAGATGGTGAAAGCACGCTTTGTGAATCATTACAACCATTTTTCTCCTTTTTCTGACAAAACAACCAAAACACAACCAATAATCAAGCCTTGCTCATCCTGGACTTGTCACTGTACATTTATATATTTTTTTTGCTGAAGGTTTGATGGCTGTATTGTATACAGGCTCGCCGGTTTTCACACATCTGGCATGAGACTTAGGCCTCTGGCCTTTTAGCCAGGCATTTTTTGTTCCTAGTTTTTATATTCTTATATTTACATAAATATTCTTAGACAGAATGCACCATTTGGGGGTGGGGTGGGGGGGGGGGTTACTTGTGTTAAACGGATTTTCGACACCCTGTATACTGTGTATATTGTCGTATTGACAATAAATGTCTCTTGAATCTTGAATCTTGAATCTATCAGCTGACAGCAGTTTGAAAAGATGTGGTGGAGTCTTATGTGATTAGGGAGAAGCACAAGCTTGCCTTCACTCTAGCTAGCTAGTGGGTGGACTTGGTGATGACAAGCTTGGGCAGAAATGTAAGGTGTTGGGTGTGGAATCACTTCAATTTGCATTGCGCCTAAGAATATTCTTAGCACTTTTAACTGTGTTAAGAACATAAACTGTTGTGACTCACTGAGCTCTACCAAAAGAAGCAAGAAATCACATTTGCATTTTTCTTACTTTACAACAAAAGTGGTCAATGTAGACATACTTAATGTGCAAAGTTTGCTTCTTTAGTTTAGTTTGGCAGCTAACAAGAATAGCCCCCATATACATGTCTAAAACAACACTAATTAATGAAGTAATCTTAAGCAGAATTGTGTATGCATTTTTTACACTGTATGGCATACTGCTTTGGGCAAAAAAGAACAGAAGTATGTTGTGACTGTCACGGTTTGATGGCCGCTGCTTTTCAGTTTCGTTTTTGCTCTGTTTTCTGTTCTGTGGTTTTGAGGACTTTTATTTTGATTCATGTTCTGTTCTGGTTTTGTCACATATTCCTGTGTTCCATCTGGTTTGTGTTTAGCCCCTGATTTCTGTTAGTATTTAAGTTCTGTTTTTGTTATCCCCAGTCATGTGTCCTTCACCTCATTTTGTCTCGTTTATGCCTCGTTTTCCCGGCCCTCGTGCCTATTTCTGTTGTTTTTGCTCTTTTTTTTGAATAAACGTATCAGCATGGATCCCTGCTTCTCTGCCTGTTCCATGCCCCGAGGAAGCACAGGGCTGAGGAGGGCTAGCCCCTTCAGCCCTGACAGTGTAGCTAAAATTCTGAATTCCACCTGTACTTTTGTCCAGTATGTCATATGTTTTCAGTGCCTCTCTCATCAGTTAGTTTCATAGTAGATAGTAGTGCATCATTTATGATATTTACTAAATAAATAACCCCACTCTAAGCCTGTAGTTTAAGACTGTCGTGTCTGATGGTGTGCTTTCATTGCACAGTACAAATTCAACTTGACTCACTTTTGTTTTCCACTGCATTTGTTGTTCTCTTCAGTGTAACTGATGATGTGTCATGACGTCATCTTAAATGCAACAAAGGCAGTAACAATAGATTGTACTGAATACATGGTGTGACTGGTTCTTTGGATTGTAGTGATGATTCTATCTGCAATGTGTTCACATCATATTTTGGTATCTGCCCAACTCACTTGGAACAGTGTAGGAGTCTAGGAACTAGATTTGTCTGAAAACAGAAAATTTGAGCAGAGTCCAGTCGAAAGGTGGAAAAATGACTTAAGTGTCTGAGTGTGGGCTCACATTTCAGTACTCACACATCAGTTCATAGTAATTACTAACAGTCCTGGTGGACAAACCACTTGTGTGGTAGAATCTAAGTCTTCTTAGATTTCTAGAATCTAACAGCTCTTAACTTTAGTCTAGGCTTACTTGTGTGAGGGATGTGTTTTTTGGAGACTACAAAGCACAGATGTATCCTACCAGTGAAAAGTTTGGATGCACCATTTCATTCCTTTGTTTTTATTATTGGCTGCATTTTATTAATATTGAAAACATCACTATTGCTATGAGGACAGCTCTTGGCATTTTTTCAGTCAGATTCATGAGGAATCGACCTGGAATGGTATTTAATTAACAGGAGTTCTTCATCAAGAGATCATTAGTGGAGTTTCTCTCCTTCTTAATGTGTTTGGGATCATCAGTTGTGATGGTCAGGTTAGTACACAGTTAGTGATCCTGTTCCACTACGGTTCTACTGCACATTATGGCAAGAACCACTTAACGGAGTAAAACAAAACAACAGTCCATCATTACCTTAATACAAAACATATTCTGATTTGTTTAACTCTTTTTTGTTTACTGCACAATTCCATGTGTTTCCTTCATCATTTTGTTTATTTTCAGTATTAATCTGCAATGTAGAGAACAATAAAACAAAGAAAAAACGAATTAATGAGAAGGTGTGTCCAAACTTTTGACTGGTAGCGTTCATCTGCCAAATGCTGTATAAGGAAATGTGTGAGTAATAGGTAAATAATGAGCGGCGGTTCAGGGTTACCAGTGGGGTTGAATGTCCAGCTGAGTCCGGCAGGTTCAGTGGTGTAATCACAGGTGCTGCTCTCAAAGCTGCAGGATCCTGGCAGTGTGTCTGCCTGGACCGCCACTGCAACAGGAAAGAATAAATAACCTCGCGAACACGACACAGAACTTTTTCCACACTCTCTTCTTTGCTATTTCTCTCTCTGTCACACACTGGAAAACACTGGCTCTACATAAATAAAACTGGTGTGCATGCCTACACACACAAACACTTATTTTAGATTTTCTACTCACCTAGCAGACTCAGGAGGAGATAGTTCACCATCTTTTCTGGAATAAAAGCTTCGTTCTGTAGATAAACAGGACGTCACGTCCAGTCCTTCCTTAGAAATGGCACACAGTGTGCCTACCGGACTCAGAACCGGCCCATCTGACCCTCTTCCCACCCCTCTCTCTCTCTCTCTCTCTCTCTCTCTCACTTGCTGAAGCTCAGATGGGAGCCTTCTGTCTGGCGATGAGAGAGGGAGAGAGAGAGAGATGGAAGGAGTGAATGATGGAAGGAGGAGGACTGATAATGTTTACCAGATTCAGACATGGCTTCTGGGGGTATTTTTTTTTCTTTCTTTTTTTAGAAAGCAACTGTGCTAATTATCTTTTCAGACACAGTGACCTTTGCACACTGGGGTCAAAGCTCCACAACTGCAAGAAAGACAAAAATGTTACTGAAAGAAAAGAGACAAACACCATCATTATCACAATCATCATTAAGGCCTAAATGTATGTCTCTCAGCACAGGGGAGAAAACAAAAGCAATTTCAGAAGCAGTTTTCTGATTCTGAAGACAGAGGACAAACATGACAGGCGGGGCAGAGGGAGGGAAGGGAAAAGATTAAAAGAGAGAGCTAGAGAGTGGGGGGAGAAACAATGAGAGAGAGAGAGAGAGAGAGAGAGAGAGAGAGAGAGAGAGAGAGAGAGAGAGAGAGAGAGAGAGAGAGAGAG
>JBBPCW010229240.1:0-15073 GCA_037974425.1 Phenacogrammus interruptus
AATGCAGAGGAAGAATTTCGTGCTGTTCACACTGTGTGCAGTGGTGTGTTCACGTATGACAAATGGTCACTTTCACTCACTTTTTTCACTTTCACTATACAGTAAAATTTACAAAAGTTCACACACTGGCCTCTCAAAAGAAAAAAAAAAGAGCCTGAGCCACAGACAAACCATAATGAGACCAGTTAAATGTCTGGCTTATGTTGATGTTTGCAAATATGCAAATATGTTGCGCTGCTTTCTTTTCTAGCTGCTGCGCTGTTAGCAACTGCTATTAGATTGGGTACTTAGAAATCGGTGTTTTTCACCTTTATACGTTACATGCCAGACTGTTTGGGCCCACCCTTGCATTAAAAAAAACGATTGATATGCGTCCCTTTCAAAATGTCATGACAGGACATTATATATTTTTAAACCAAATGCAACTGACTGGTTTTTAAGTATAATGTAATAATATCCACTGTAAGTGCAATTTAATGGATACAAAAGATTTTGATTGAGTTTAATCAAAATAACAACCCCTTGCTTTTATCACAGCAGCACAGATTTACCACATGCTTGCCACCAATTTTTGGAAATAACAAACAGTTCTGTCTCATTTGCTCAATTTTGAGCTGGTCAGTCCACCTAGTCCAGTTTAGTGGGAGACAGATCTGGGGAGTGGGGAGGCCAAGACATAATTCTCAAAACCTTTTGCTTTTCTTTGGACTGGAAGTAATTTTGGCAAAGTTTTGAAGAATGGTTAGAATCATTATCCTTTTGAAGAATGTTTGTCCAATGTCCTTTTTTCCCTCCAAAGAAAGTGAATGCCAGTGCACTAAAGACAGACCTGATATGTCTTTTTCAAAACCAATAGTTTGGGCCTTTGTAGCCAAATAATGTATTACTACAGACTATAAAACCAGTCAGTTACATTTGTTATATGTACCTTTACTGAAAGAATCCACGGGTGTGCCAATATCTCTGGTCTGCTGCAGTGTGTATGTATATATATATATATATATTACACGTATTCGTATAGCATGTGTGGATATATGTAATCTGAGGATATTCATTTGTGTTTATGCTCTTCTTAATACACAGGACTGGCTGGATTTTTCCCCCTGCATCCCATGACAGTTACAGAGGCAGAGCGGCGGAGAAAATCAGCTTCGCAAGAACAAGCTAATGCACAGAATGAAGATGAAGAAGAAAAACAAGCAGAGCAGTAGACTGTATTAACTGTCACTTCCTGAGCAGCACCTGCTTTCGGTTGTCTCAAACGGACTGTTCTTACACTGTCAAAATAATGTTAGCCTTTTATGTCTTTGTACCATTCTGAATGGCTGAGTGTACATGTTCCCCTGGTGCTCTTCTCACTTGAGGTCAAATGTGTCATGCATTTAAAGCTCGTGTCTCCATTGTGAGGAGCTTCAGTGGGAAAATAAATATTAAAAATAGTTTTATGCCATTAGTAATAATTGGAACAATACACACTTAGTTTTCATGCTGATATCACCTTTTTTAATGTTATCATAATAACACTATATTGTGGATATAGCCAATGATTATAGAACAGTTAACGTCTGCACAATTTTGGAAAGTACGTTTTGGCCAAGTGAAAATAATAAAGTGTCCCTTTATGGTCATGCATGAACACATCACAGCACGAAGTGTGAAGGATGTGAAATTCTTTCTCTGCATTTACCCCATTCACCAATTGAAGCGGTGGGCTGCCACCATTAAGGAGTGCACGGGGAGCAGTATGTGGGGATGGTACCTTGCTCAAGGGTACCTCAGTGATAACACTTGCAGTTGGGATTCAAACCACACCCTTCTGATTGCAAGGGCAACTCCCTTACCACCAGGTGACCCAGCTGCCCCATGTACATCATTTCCATTTGTTTTCCATTGGCTGCCATTGCATCCAGATTAAAATACTTTGAGGCTTATCTCTAGCATCAGCACCTTTCAGTGTCACCAGCTGTTTTTCATAATCCTCTCACACAGCCTGAACTTGACATTAAGTTTCCTTAAGCTACTGGCTGGTGTTTATATTTTTCCCTGACGACAACGGAAGGACTATATAATAACTGTACTATTACACTGTATTTCACATCCCTGAAATGGATAAGTTAAATATGTTCTTAGTGTAAAAGTGTAGGACCTTGACAGTTAAAGCACTGTCGATTTACATTCTCTATGAATTGCTCTTTGACTAATTTGCAGTAGGGATGATACACATGGGAGCCTCAGGTCCCTATAAAGTCATGTTTAGAAGATCCTTTCACATGGGATGACGTAACACTCAAGCTGCTTTTGTGAGAAACACTACAACAGGAAACCTACACCAGTTTGCTTTAGTGATAAAAATCAGATGGTCCACTGTAGATATTGAGAACAAAAATATCTCCATCATCATCTATGATTTTAACCATCATCTAAATATCTCTTAGATATAACTGTGCATTAACACTGTCTGATTCTAAACTAACCATTAGGCTTAACCTTCACCCAAACCTTACATCTAATCCTCATTCTAAACCTAATCTTAGCCTTAACCTTAAATTCTACCCTAAATCTATCCTTAACCCAAAACTTAAATCCGTTCATAATTTTTAACCGAAACTTAACCCAAGGAGTTTTATCAGTATATTTGAATTGTATTAAGTAATTTAATTTTGGAACTTTTGGTTAAAATGGTAAAATTGTCGAGTATTTCTGTTGCAGCTGTTTGTTCCCTTTTCTCCTCACAAAAGCTAATAAATGGTAGGGCAGTGGAATCTGAAAAAGGAAAGGATTAAAAGGAAATCCTCTTTCATTACATTGTTTAACTTCATCTGAAACTCTTATCAGTTCTTCAAACAAGAAAACTAAACAGACTGGAGAAGATGGCCTCAGGCAGATGAAAAGTTTGTCAAGAGCTGGGTGTGTTTCTGTTAAAGTTTCAGACCTGCTCAGTTTCCTTGTGTTTCAGTTGAGTTTCAATTTCCATGCAATGTTTGGAAATGTGAAAGTGTCTCCTGGTGTGACACATATTTGTTAAGCTGTTTAGACTTTGTATTCTCCCAAAACTGAACACGGTGGCTTGTAGAGGTACTTCTAAGGACTGTGTTAAGATGGGTGAGGCTGAGAACTGGTGTCTGTCAATAAATTGAAATAGCTTTGACCTTTGGACGATGAAGCATTATATACAAATCATAACAGGGGAGGCGTATGCTTTCCAACAGCATACATTCATAATTTATTTCCTTGGTTTATAGAGCACTTTCCCCAGGAGAGAATGTTTGGCAGTTTTTCCACATGAAGGTTTGATGTTGAGGCACAGTGTACAAATCTGTCATCAGTGTGTTTGCAGAGGTTTTGCTTGATTTTGACAAGAAAATAACACAGTGTTAGATATTAGAAGTCAAATTGTGTCTTTATCCATATGTTTAAAACAAGAAAAGTTGTCTTCATGCTAATTTTGTCAAGGGAAAGTATCTTCCATTAGCAGTTAGTACATATGATGAAATTCTCTTGATGAAGGACTATTGGATTTGGTCCCTGTGTCGCCTCATTTTTATACCCCAGTAAAACAGGAAATATTTAATGACTGCCAAAACTTTTATCAACAATAAGACCAACATAAAATTAGCTAAGATTCTTTGGATCCTACTTCATTTATATTTTCATTATCTACTTTTTGAATAATCAATAATGGTCACTTATGTGATTTAAAAATCAATTTTTTTTTTCAGACCAATCATGCCTAAAATAAAATAAAAAGTAAAGATAGATTAAATATGATTTTCCTTGCCAAGATTTTATATAATGTGAAAAAAACAAGTTTCTAGTTAAACATTGTAGGGACTATTCCAAATAAACTTTATATTTTTATTCAAAGTGTCCCCAATAAGTTAAACAAAAACTTCCTTTGCCAAAAAGACTAGATATTTCAGGAGCTAAGGTTAGTGTTAAATTAGGGCAGTATTTGCAAAGCGCTGCACTTATTCCTGCATGAAAAGCAGCAGAGATAATAGCACAATAATAACACATTAAAATATTCCTAGAAACCTATAGGTTATAAATAATGACCAATAGGAAGTATAATATTCCTCAGAGAGTACATATTTTAAAGGTACTGAATGTTTATCTTAACAAATTTCAGTGTGATCATCATTATTGAGAAAGTTTCATAATATAAATTAGTCAGTGTTTTCCCAAGCAGGTTTGAGATTTCTACAATTTCTACAACCTGTTGTCAAAGGGATGCAAGATTATCATTAGATGTTTTATGTCAGTGATTAATCAAAATTGAAGCTACCAGATTTTCCTCAGAAAATTTCATGTAGACGGTGAAACATGGCACATGGATTGCTTTATTGCATTTTCTAGGGCGTGTATGTAAAGTAGATGGTGTATGTAAAGTACACTGTGTGGGCAAATGAATGCTAGGAAATGCATAAATTAAACAAATAAAAATTCCCATCAATTCCACAATAATTTCTAAATATATCAGTATGAAGCACCCAGTAAATGACCCACAGTCATATGCAAAAGTTTCAATACCCCTTGTTAAATTAAAAAAGTGTTAGTGGGCAGGTTCTTTTTGCTGAGTATACTATATTGGAATACATATATATATGTGTGTGTGTTTGTGTTTTTATACAGTAAACCCCCAACATTTGCAGGGGGTACTTTCCAAGCCCACCTGCAAATAGTGAAAAATCACAGATTTGTAATGTGGTAAAAAAACAAAAATGCCTAAAAATGCCTATTTTCATTGTGTAAACTCGAAATATTCCCCCAAATGCTCCTAAAACATTTCAATTTCATTTTGAACTCAGCTTAATACATTACCCTCAAAGAAAATGCAAAGGTAAACCCATATCCGTACTGTACAGTTTACACTGAAGTGCTAGAATGCAGTGCTAGAATGTAAAATACCAATATTAACTGTATTGTAATTCATGCATGGCCATTTTCTTTGGCATGCACTGTCATTTTCTTTGGTATAAGTAGTAATAAATACAGTAATAAAATAAATTACAGTATTAAAATACAGGGCTTTAAGAAGAAAAAAATGAAAAACAAAAGAACGCTCGAGACGCTCCACGGGGGAAATTATGGACTGCAGCTACCAGAGTTGCATCAAAGGGCAGCAGCCAATCAGCAGCATGGAAAAATTAATAACGCTTTCTTTGTGTTCTCTGTACAGTACCAAAAAATATATTGTTATATCTTATATTGAAATGTATCTGAATTAGTAAACAATATTACAATATTAGTAAATTATATTTTTCCTCCCCAGGCAGCCGCACCAGCGCAACCCATTCATCCGGAGCTGGGAAACCCATGCAGTTAGGGCGCACCTCCCTGCTCCCTCAGAGAAGGAGCGAAGATTCCACAATGGCTTGTGCGCCTACTGCTCCTCACCAAACCATCACTGCGCAGTCTGCCCCCTGCGGCCGGGAAATGACCAAGCCAAGTGAGGAGGGGGGTCCCTCACTTGGCACCATGGGCTGTTCCAGCTGCCCATTGACTGTCTCCAAGCTCACCATCCAGGTAGACCTCCAGCTGGACCACAAATGGATCAGAACCTCCGCCTTTGTTGATTCAGGGGCGGCTGGTAATTTCAGCGATTAAAAATATGCTGCCTGACTGGGGGTCGAGACAGAGGTGTTAACTCAGCCTGTCGCTATCACAGCCATAGACAGTTGGCCCCTCACCCATAGCCCGATATCTCTTATCACCAAACCCATATCCATGTCCCATCAAAATCATATCGAAATCATCCAGTTTCTTGTAACTACTTCTCTTCTCCTCCTTTGATCCTAGGACACCCATGGCTTATTAAGCACGACCCCCTCATCTCATGGACCCAAGGTTGCATTCTTTAGTGGAGGCCAACCTGCAGCCAGCTCTGCCTACGGGCACAGACTGAGATGTGCTCGGGGGAGTCTGAGGCCCCCGACGTCGACCTGCAGGCCATTCCCGTCCCGTACCGTGACCTGGGAGGGGTTTTCTGTAAGCGCAAGGTGCTCCACCTCCCTCCTCACTGTTCACTATAGACCTCCTCCTGGGCACAGTACTCTTTCACCGTAGGGGAACAGAAGGCGATGGAGGACTATGTCGCCGAAAGACTCCAAAATGGAACCATTCGCCTGTCGACCTCCCCCGTCCCCGCTGGGTTCTTCTTTGTTGGGAAAAAAGACGGGGGCCTGTGTCCATGTGTTGACTATTGGGGGCTGAATAAAATGACAGTCAAAAACCGACACCCTCTTCCACTCATTAACACCACCCTGGACTCTCTCTCGGGTGCCCAGATCTTCATGAAGCTGGATCTCTGAGGCGCATGCAAGAGGGAGACGAGTGGAAGACGGTCTTTATAACCCCCACCGGCCACTACGAGACCCTGGTCATGCCGTTTGGTCTGTGTAACAGTCCCTCAGCATTCCAACAGCTGATAAATGACGTCCTCTGTAACATGCTGGGCCATTGGGTGTTTGCCTACCTTGACGACAAGACCACCGAGGAGCACGTCCAGCATGTCTGGGCAGGGTTAAAGAGGTTGCTGGCCCATCAGCTGTTCTGTAAGTTGGAGAAATGTGCCTTTCACCAGCACACCAGCACATTCCTCGGCTTTGTTGTCTCTTCTCAGGGTGTGGCCATGTATCCCCAGAAGCATGGCCCCTACCCACGTCACTTAAACAGCTGCAGCGTTTTCTGGGGTTCGCCAATTTCTATCACTGATTTATCCGGGGCTTCAGTTCAGTTGCGGCACCTCTTACTGCTCTCACCAGCCCTAAAACAGGACCCTTCAAACTCACTTCCGAAGCCATCTCCACCTTTCACCATCTCTGTCACCTCTTCACCTCCGCTCCAGTTCTCATCCATCCTGACCAGACCAAACCATTCGTTGTTGAGCTGGACACCTCTGATGTGGGTGTAGGAGCCGTCTTCTCACAGCAAGGTCCAGACCAGAAACAACATCCGCATTGTTTCTTCACTAGAAAATTCGACCCCACTCAGCTGTGATATGGGGTGGGGGACCGTGAGTTACTGGCCATCAAGTGGGCTCTAGAGGAATGGTGGCACTGGCTCCAGCGCCCGTCCTGCCCAAACATGTCATCTTTGTGCCGGTGGGGGTTGGAAGAAAGAGTCCGCCTAGCTCAGTCCTTGGAGCCTCCTCCCGCCGGGGCCGCCTGTACGTCCCCATGCCCATCCTCCAGGAGGCGCTCCAGTGGGCACACGACTCTGCTCTGTCTAGTCACCCTGGCATAACACGCACCATCCACATCCTCCAATGGGCTTTCTGGTGGCCGGGCATCAAGAAGAACGTAAAAACCTATGTCCAAGCATGTCTAATGTGCGCTCGTTCCAAGACCCCGAATTCTCCTCAGGGAGAGGAGCTCCAACCGCTCCCGGTTCCTTGCCAGCCATGGTCACACATCTTGCATGGGTTCCCCAAGGACATCGTTTTGGACAGAGGGCCCCAGTTCACGGCCAAGTTCTGGAGGGCCTTCTGCTGTCTGATCACCTCGACCATCAGCCTGTCGTCTGGTTACCACCCACAGGCAAACGGTCAGACGGAGCGGACCAACCAACAACTGAGAAGATTGTTCCATGCAGGTGACATGGTTTACGTTTCCTCACATCACGTCCACCTCCACACCGCTTCCAAGAAGCTCTCCTCCCGGTTCATGGGACCCTATCGCATCACTCCCTTCCGGCTCCAGCTGCCTGCCTCTCTAAAAATACACCCAGTTTTTCACGCCTCCCAACTAAAACCTGTTTTTCTCTCCTCTGTCTCCCCAGGTCCTGGACCCTCCTCCACCTCAGATCATTGACGGTGGTCCCGTCTACACCATTCAGCGGATTGTGGACTCTCGATGCTGCAGCCGTGGCACCCAGTACCTCGTCGACTGGGAAGGCTATGGTCTGGAGGAACAGTCCTGGGTCCCCAGACGCAACATCTTGGACCCCTCGCTAATCCGGGACTACTGTCTTTGGGTGTCCTCTCAGCTGGAACCATCCAGACTCGGTCCTGGAGGGGGGGTACTGTCACATACACCAGGTCACGTGCAGTCAAAGGGCACCGGAAATTACTGCACATCAGGTATAAAAGGTGGAAGCAGGTGTTAGTAACTTGCACAGACATTGAAGTTACATACTTCAGTTTCACGTGTCCCATAACCATATCTAGTCCGTACCATGAGTACTCTGGCTCTTCAGAGCAACCCCCTATGTTTCCCTGTGTGTGCGAGCGAGAACGCGTGCTCGTTTGGTGCGAGCCTCAACTCCTTAAAGGAGCGTTCTCAAATCAAAACACGTGGTAAACCCGCTCTCTCGTGCCAGTTACGCTTGTGCTCTTCCGCCATGCAACAAGGTTGTGTTTTGGTTGTCCGGTCAGTCATTTCTGCCTACCCGTGACAAAAATGCATTCTGCAAACAATTACTAGTTAAGTTATAAATGCATATATAATGTTAGGTGAAGTTTGGAGATAAAAATGACAGGAAATAGATCTCCATGAAAAGGACTGGTGACCACAGATTTAATATACACTACTCACAATAAGTTAGAGATATTGTTATTTACATGAGTGCTTGTCCTATTTGCTCTGAATTTTAATGAAATAAGTAAAAGTTCCCTTTGATATTACTAATAATGTATGAGAAGAAACACCATTTTCATTATTTTAATATTTATTACCCCAAAAATGTAGACAGGGACAGCCCCAAATAACAAAAATTGACAATGTCAGTAGTGGGTGTTTCCACTATTTGCCGCAATGACAGCTTGACAGCGACGTATTATGCCCCTCACTAGCCTCATGATGTTGTTCTGAGGCAATGCGTTCCACTCTTCCACAAGTGCTGCACGCAGTTCTGCCATTTCATTCTGCCATTCTGCCGTGGGGTACGATCATCCAGTCTCTGCTTCAACTGGTCCCAGTGGAGTCACCTGCAAAGATCATCTGGCATTCAAGCCAAAGCGGTGGAGTCGGTTGCGAATGGTTTGTCTAGAAACCCTAGTGCCCCTCGCATCTTGTAAACGGGCCTGCAGCTGTGTGGCAGTTGCATAACGATGTTCGAGTGCATAGGTCCTTAGGTACTGGTCATCGTGGCGGTCTGTCATTTGTGGGGCTCCACTCCTAGGTCTGTCATGAACTCTGCCAGTAGTGTCTGCTGATGACACTTTGAGAGACGCCAAGTTCACGAGCAACATCTGACTGCCTGCCACTGACCCGAAAGCGCGCCATGGCCAGGTGGCGCTGCTCGTCCGTTAAGTGATGTTGTGTGTTCATGGCTGTTTGAATGATGAACTTGGAATGACTTTCTAACATTACCAGCATTTTATACCCACAGAATGTTAGAATTGATGCCACATTGAAAAGGTTGTCTTTTGGTATTGGCCCCAATATAAGGCACACCTGTACAAAATGAGACCATTACATGGAAAGCACAAAATGAGGTGTGTCTATCACCCCAATACAACTGCTTCCCTATCCCAAAAATGTCTGAAGTGAAACAAACACCGTATGTGTGACATCCACTAAGTCTCTCACGATATATTATATAATTGTATATTATATAAATTTTATTATTTATAAATTTTATTATTATATACATTCAAGCAATAACAGTTCAGAAATCTCTCTAAAATCAAAAGTTGATTTCAGAACCTCACTGGCCTCAAAGCCCAAAGTGCATCCTAGCAACCCAAAGATAATTGCAGCAAATATAAAAACAGACTTTTCACTCATATAAAATATACCTGTTCAAATACCAGGAAATATTTTTTAGTTCTTAGCAAAGACCTTTATTGAGATCAATATCAAATCAGCAAACAGAGGTGTGGGTGGTATGGGCATGGTTCAGCAGCATGATTCCACATTCAAACTCATTGTTTCTTGATGTTAGCACAAAGTAACCATCACATTTATGGGCTCCAGTTCAACGTCATTATTTAGCTCTGTTTCGTAACATACTGACGTTCCTCCATTTAAAGTGGCTACTTCTTTATTTTAAACTTTTATGCAGTTATACAGTCATGCAGGACAATGCTTTAATCTAGGGTTGAGCTTCAAAAACATGTCATACAATTCTTCTGTGCGAAAGCTACAGTTACAGAAACTGATGCTGTACATCTAGGGCCTATTGCTGTATACAGTAAAAGTAGTTTTTGATTGTTCAGAGAAAAACAGACAGCCCTCAAAGGTCTTTGTGGCACTTTAGGAACTTTATTTGATTTTCAAATGCTGTTAAAGCAAAAAAAATTGTATATATTAAAAATGGTCATGATCACACAAAACGGCAACAAATCAGACATCTCAACATTATTTCTAAAAAAGAATATGTTACAGATGATGTTAATATGTTGGCTTTATTGCAGCCTTTCTTGCCAGTTATCGGATCATCTGTGAGCTGGAAGATGGTACTACTGGGAACAATGTAACCTGTTAACATGATTGTTACCAGTTGCCTTAGTTTTACAGAAAGTTAACTCTATGATCACTTAGTGTTACTCACTGAGAGGGGGAAATTTCAGTTTGTCTTTATCATACAATTTATGTATTTTATATGTGTCTTTGAGGTCCACCATGATATTTGTGCAATTTGATGTGCCAGAAACAGTCATCATTCATTTTTACATGTCCATTTTCTAACATCAATTTTTGCAATTAAACAGGCTGTGTTTGTTCCTGTAGCCTTTAGTATTAATTACGTGTGACTGCCCCATATTGTGCCTCACTAAAAACGCAGTCTGCGCTTTTTATAACTTGTGAAAATTAGAAAGACTACATAGTCTAATAATGTTGCGCTTGTCAAGTCATAAATGCATTCTACAGAGCAGCTGGGAACTGATGGTTAACTGAAAAAACATGTACAGTTTGTTTTGTTTGTTGTTGTTGTTGTTTTTTAAAACAAATGAAAAGTTCAGGATATGCTTGCTGCCCTATGTCCTCCCTCCTCTGTCAGAGTTGCGGGCACGAGCCCACGACTCTGAACTCCCTCGGGGGAAACAGAAACGGCCAGACAGGCGGGTTTCCATTTCTGGGATGCGTTTATTAACAGAAAAGGCAAAGAACATAAACAGGCTCGGTGGCCTCCAAGAACTCAAATCTCAAAAAAGCAGGTGAAAACAAAGAACACGTGACACAAGCATAAACAAGATTTCAAAATAAAAGTCCTCAAAAACACACAGAACAGAAAACAAGATGAAAAAGAAAACATTGGCCTCTAACGGCCACCGACCGTAACATCCTCAGATCAACCATTGTCATTAAGTCATGTGTATTCAAAACCCCTCATTTCTGATAAAGACCAGCTACACATTTATTCTACAATAAAATGTTCTGGAAATTTTGTGACCCATGGTTCAGGTTTCTGCAACGACCACTATTATGTAAATCATGGAACTTGATTTTGACTATAGTATAATCAGGCTTTGTAGTTTTACTGGCAGGCCACAAAAAAAATATTAAAGATCATTTTTAACACTGAGATTTTATGTTTGCTACAAAGTGCGTCTCTATGTACTTCCACTGTACATTGTAACAAACATAAAAAGTGTGTCTCCACTGTACCCACCTCTTATGTAATACGAAAAAAACTGTATCGCCGTAATAATAAAAAAGCTTTTGTCTTTGTAAAGGACATGTAAATGTGTACAGGTTGGTGTACTGTCTCCACGAGGTAACATCTAACGTGTGCCTCCTCATGTAAAGAACACAGCTATTATGTAAATCGGCAAACCCGCGTGTCATGTTTCTGGTTTTGCCGCACGTAATCACTATTGTACCTCTTCTAACATGCTACAGAAGCTTTTGAGATATTGTAACAAAATAATTGCTCTTTTGATTTGTTTATTTATAAATGTATATTACATCACCTACATTTGGGAAGAGAAATGGCAAGTAGTCTCAGTTTTTTATATTTAATATTTACTGCAGTATTTAGAAAGTTTATTTCCTTAAATTAGTGATATTGGTGAGAATATTTTATAATAACTACTATTTTAGTATGGAAAAGAGAATTTAAAATGTGTTTTTCAAATTTATACTGGCTTTAGTGTAAATGTATTATTAACTCATTAACTCATAACTATTAACTTATTAAGATCAATGACATAAGAATACCCATCAGCAGTATTAAATTATTATCAGTTGGAATGTTTTAATGAGGGTTTATTAACTCTCAGTTTAAAGTATGGCTATATTTCAGGTTTGGGTACAGTTTTGGGTTGTAGCTGAGTGATAAGCAATTAAGCTACTTGATTCATTACCAGTATTTCTTCTGATATTTTTGATTACTTTTAAATGAATGTAGTTTATTTTCTACATCTGCTATTGTCTGTACCTTAATGAGTTTTTCTAAACTACAAAAATTAGGAAGCCCTTTAGTGCATGGTTATAACAGCTTATTTATTAACTTTGATTTAGTGACATTTCAGAGGGGTGTGAGTGTCTCTGCGCTCCTTCCAGTTATAGTGGTTTGCTTAAGGTGTGAACGTCACTTTCTTCAGCTACAAAACATACTCACTTGATGACATGTATGCTACATCGGAAAGCACTATACCAAATCCCTTCATTATGAGCAAATCGTTGCCAGACGCTTGAAGAGTCCGTGGAGCTTGATTTTGCATAAAGGAGGATAAACAACTGCAAAAGGATTAATATATGTCAATATAAAAGAACAACTAAAGCGAGTATGGGAACTTTCACAGGATTGATTCTGGGTAATGAACCAGCACTACATCCTGCAGTCTTATTGATTCTAACAATACCTACAATCACTTTGTTGGGTAAGTGCAACATTTTTGAAGCACCTAACTTAGGAAATGTGTGTGAAATAATATGCTTATATATATGCAGTGTTTTATACTACATAATAACTGGAGGCATTTCTTGTATATTTAAGGCACTGACTGGAGCATATGGTTACAAATATGGCCAGATGCTTTAGTGATAGATTAATGACACACAGTCACCTTTATCAGTTTCTACAAAGCAACAACTCGTAAATTACTTGTAACATCATTGAAGCTGTGCCATGCAAGATATTTAAATTAGTAATCACTCTTGACTTTTCCTAGTTAAGACCCTAGTTTATTTTCCATTTCCATTCTCAAATTCTTTTGGAGAAATAGTATTAGGTAAATAAGAGATAACAAATATAAAGGAGACACTAGAGTTTAGTTGTGGATAAAGACATACAAGTGTTATAATCTTGGCAAACAACATTAAGTGTCCTTTGTCTTTTTTGTCCTTTGTCTGGCCAGATCCTCCTCTGGGAAATCAAAAAGCCAAATATGACCCAAATTACCATGAATATTATGTAGATACCTGCTCAGAGGAATTTTCCTCTAACCCCAAATGTAGTCAGTTAACCAAAACATGTTTTTAATGTGTACATTTATTTACATTAAAGCTGGAGCTATGAGGCTAATCTTGCTAACAAGCACTAGAGCAGGCCTATTCAACTATTCGGCCCGTTTGTAAATTTTTTATGCCACACCAGACTGCCAGTAAATCAGTGTGTGATTCATGTGCTACTTTTGCCAAGACTGGTTATCTGCTGTATAAAATTAGCCAATCTGAGAACAGAAACTGCCATATTATTAGTCAATTGCAGCCAAAAGAGGCAGGATGGGTGAAGAAGCAGGATGTCAGAAAATGGGTGGCAGTAACGAAAGAGAATCCAGTCACCCACACACACAGCGAGGGGAAAAATTGTAGTTTTAGCTCGGACAAGAGTATCGTCCAGAATTATATTGTTACATGCTCGCACGATCTTTACGATGTATAGCAGTATAGCTTGCTACAGCACCACCGCCGTTGATTCCTGTTGTTATTGTTAAAGCTGCAAGAAGTTATGTTTTGATTTCCAATTATGGGAACAAATTTCATGTAAAACTCAAACCCTTCTGAAAGGCCTTCACTGACTGAAAATACAAGAGGAAGTCATTTTAATAGTTTTGTCAGTTGTTACAAATCGAAGAATGGTGGCAGCTTGTCTGTGCCAGAGGTCACACAGGAGCCATTGTAAAACAGATAAACAAATACATGCAAAGTAAAAACACAGGATGTGTTATCAATCATTTAAAAGTGTATTAACAATGGCATATAAAGCTTGCATGTACTCATGATTTCCTGACAGTACCTGGCTCTGTACCACGTAAAGAAAAAGATCATAAAACTGCATACTTTACATTATGTAAGCACAGCTGGTTTCATGCTATCATTAGTCTTCCAAAATAGGCTTTTAACTACCCCCAGGATTGTTAACTACAGCCACTTTCTGCCATATTCAGCCATGCAAGAAGAGGCAAATGTCTCTCATACATTGTTTCATAAGGACTGTATATGTCAATTGCTAAATAAATGTGGTTCATGCTATTTTGGGAGTTTGAGAGGTTTTACAATTATGTCCAAATCTCTCCAAAGCATTTTATTAAGAAACAAAGATTATGTATTTTTGGGGGAAATAAATAGAAATAAAATAAAGAATAAGTATAGAATAATTATTGGTGGGACTAAGAGTGTTTTAATCTTGTATTGAAACTAATGCCATTTTCACCATTTATTATCTCAGGAAGTGAAATTGATTCAAGTCACATCACTTCTACAGCACTAGAAATCACACCGACAAATTCCTTCGAAACAATTGATGAACTACTTTCATCTCTTCCAATCCACTTGAACAAAACATTGATATCTACTCCACCGTTCTCAGAGCTTGCTGTACATAAAACATCAGTCAAACAAGAGGACACATCAACAGAATTCAGAAAACACCAATCAGAAATTACAGAAGCTTCAGCTTCCACAAATGAATTCAGTTCCACAACAGAAGAAACGTCAGTAACTGAAACCTCAATACAAACAGTTGTAACATCCATTGCAACAGAAGAAACACTAAACATTCTGATTTCCTCAACTAAAGAAGCCCATTTAAAACCATCCACAAAGTTGTCATCAGTAACCTCCACATCTCTCACTTCATCCAACTCTGAATCTGAACTATCCACCACTGAAAGCAACACAGCATATACATCAAGAGAAACTTCAGAAGTACCAATCCAGACAACTCCACTTTGGTCTGTGTC
>JBBPCW010230916.1:0-15056 GCA_037974425.1 Phenacogrammus interruptus
CCATACTCATGGGGTTCGTCGCACTGGGGTACTTTCTTCGAGCTTCTTCGGGCTGTGGGTCATTTGGTACCGGTCAGCGGGCAACACAGGAAAAAAAAGAATGAAAATGCTGTTAATAAAGCTGTGAGTACACATTGGATTTACCTTATATTTTAAAGATTTGCCATTATTTTTTAAAATATTCCCATTATTGTGCGTATAATTTTTTTCTATAAATACGTATATTTATCTGCCACTCCATAAAGGCCAGGCCATGAAAATAGTTTGATAGAGCAGTGGTCCCCAACCTTTATTTTGTCACAGACCAGTTTAATATCAGACAAGCTTCATTCTGCTGTCGTCTTCGGATATTTTGTACGTTTCTAATTATTTGTGAATAATCTCTCTGAGTAATCTCAATCATTTTTTTCTTTCTTTATCTGCCTTTTGTTTTCCACATGACACCCCCCTCTGCTAATCACGCACACTATTTTATCGATTAAAAAGCCGGTTGGATGGAAACAGGCTGGAGACAGCAAATTGTGCACATTTATTTTTTTATACATTGTTTGTCGATAACAAAACGTCACAAAACACTGGATGGAAACTTGGCTATTGACCCTTTTAGTATAACTGTCTATTGCCAATATCTGGACATTGTATGGCCGTATGATTATGTACCCTTTAAAATCACACGTCGCTAAAAATGGTCAAAGCCATCAATAGAAGGTGTCCATTTATTTGGCCTTGTATTTCATGGTTTTGTGAAATGAGTTGTTTTTGGCTTTTTTCCCCCTTTGTACCATAGTTTGGTTTGTCTTTGCTGTATGCCTTGCTCTCGCGAGGTGAAAGGCTCCTGACCTCAGATGTTCCCATGCAACCTGGCATCGGTGACTTCGAGACCTGGTACTGCTGTGTCCTTTCACTTTTTAAATTGGCAGTTATAAAATAATTGTAATATCAGTGAAGAAATGTGAAATGAGTTCTTAGACCTGCAGTTTGCATAGTGCTAATTGGTTGAGCTCTAGCTTCCATTCCGTGGCTGTATTAGCTTCATAGCTTCTGTACATAGGACACCACACATTAGCTTTTTAGAGGATCACGCCTTTGTAAATGGTCACAAATGATCAGCGGATGATACGTTTTTAAGTATTTAAAAAGGACTAAGGCAAGCAGTAGGTCACTTTACAAAAAGACTATCCCAATATGTTAAGTGGTGCTCCTGACCACTATGTTTGCCTAAAATGTTCTGATTGCTCCCATCCTGCTCTTTTTAAGGACGGATACAGTTTTCCATGTTGCTCGCCAGCTGTCCCGGACATCCTTAGCGGAGCCACTCTTCCTGCCCTCCAACCTACTCACGCTGTTTTGCCGGTACTTGGACAAACGCACTGTCCAGCAGTTGAAGAACAACATGGAGTGAGTAACTGTTAATTGTGTGGAAACCATTTCAATAATTTGTGCTTCATTATATGCGTGTTGGACAAGCATGGAAAATAACGACTTACCAAATATCCCATCATACTTCGTGAATGTGGGTGCTATCCTTCATTTGTTGGTGGAAAATTTTAGTAACGTTCTCCTTCCTTTCTTGCTCTGTTCTGCAGGTCTTCTGCGGGCTATCTGGCTGTAGGCTCATGAAGAAACTGCCCCTTTGGGGTTTTTTTTTTTTGTTTTTTTTTTTTTGGTATTTAGTTTTATTAGTCAGTCCTATCCTTTTCTTCAGAATCGCACAACATGCATGGCAGTGATTATGTGGACTAATCTGTTCATTTAAGGGTCAACCTTGTCCAAGATGTTATCTTCTCCATTTACTGAGCAATCTGCGTGTGGTTTTGGTGGATGAATCCCTCATTCGATGGTGAATTCATATTCAGGCCAGAGGGTGGAGGATTTGGATTGATTTTTTTTTTTTTTTCATGACTAATGCAAATCTGTGATGTAAAGTAGTTTTCTTTATTTTTGGTTTTTTTTGTAATGCAGAAACCATATGCGGCACTGTATGCTAACTTTTATTTATTGTATCTTTATTTAAGCACTTGATGAATATTTAATTCAGGCACTATTGCTTAGCATTTGCAAAACAAAAAAAATGAATAAATGCAATTACAAAAATGTACTTCTAGCCATAGATAATTTAATTTGTTTCAGTGATTTGACATGGTCATGTTTATACAGTTAGTGTTTCACAATGACCATCATTGCTAACTACAGCTGTTAATTTTCTATGTTCACATAAATAAACTGGGGGTAGGAGATTATTATGCTTGCATTTCACACTTAACTTGGTTATAGTGGACTGTGAAATGCGCTAGATTGGCTTAAAAGAACTACATTAATGAATCTGAAACTGAATCTGAGCTGATCTTGACATTGACAAGGTCATGGCTCACTGTAATAGAAGGCTATGTTCACGTAAATAAACGGGGGTGGGGGGGTGTTGGCAGAAAGAATTACCCATCTTAAACATATTTGAAATTAGAATTTTTAAATGTACACCATTTGCATGAACTTCATTTTCCCTAGTAAACTGTGCTATTGCCATGAAGCAAGGGAGGTGGCACGTATCTGTACACATGATATAAAAGAGAACATGATTTGTCAAACAAGACTGTTTTCCATTGCTCTATGGTCCAGTTATATCCATTGTAAGGACTTTAATTGGTGAACAGGAGTTAGCATAGGCGCTCTGGTGGGTCTACAGCAAGCGAGTATTCATACTCAGGACCTGAGTCTCTATGCATGCTTTTAGAAAGATGTGCTAAATGTTATTGCCATAATGTATTGATTGTTTCGGAAGTATTCACACCCATGGCTTATTTTGTTGAAGCACCTTTGGCAGAAACCAAAGCCTCAGGTTTTCTTGTGTATGCCTCTACATGCTTGGCACACTTTTTTCCCCGTTTTTGTGGATCCTCTCAAGGCCAGTCAGGTTGGATGGGCAGTGCTGGTCGACAGTCATTGTTAGGTCTTTCCAGAAATGTTATATCTGGACTATGGCTGGGCCACTCAAGGACATTCACAGACTGCTCCTGAAGCCACTAATTTATTTTCTTTGTGTGCTTTGGATCATTGATCAAGATGAATTGTCTGTTTCAGAGCTCTCTGGAGCAGGTTTTCTTGAATCTCTCTATTTTGCTGCGGTCATCTTACTCTATGCGGACTACGCGCCCAGTTCCTGCTGTAGAAAACATCCCCACAGCGTGATTGTGCCACCACCATGCTTCACATTATGGATGGGGTTAACCAGGTGATGAGCAGTGCCTGTTTTTGAGTCTTGGAGTTGAGAACAAAAAGTTCCAATTTTGGTTCACAGACAGAAAATTTTGCAATTTTTACTGATGAACCAAGCCAACTGCCATGTGCAGTGACGAGTGGCTTCTGTCTGGTCACTCTACCCTAAAGGCCTCTTGATGGAGTGTTAGAAGAATCATCCAGAAGGTGAACCATAGCTATCTCCACAAGGTATCGCTAGAGCACCACCTTTGTGGCCACTGGGTTCTTGGTCACCTCTCTGACCAAGGCCCTTCTTCCCTGCTGACTCAGTTTGGTTGGGCAGCCAGATCAGGGAGTGTCCCCGTGGCTCCAAACATCCATTTCCTAATAATGAAGACCACAGTACTTTTTGGGACTTTCAATTCTGCCGAAATCTTTTGCATCCTTTCCCAGATTTGTGCCTTGAGACAATGTGGTCTCAGAGGTCTAGAGAAAATGTCCTGGTCTTCATTGCTTGGTTTCTGCTCTGCTCTCCACTGGCAACTGTGAGACTTTATATAGTGTGCTGTTCCAAATTGTGTTTAGTCAATTGACCTTGCCACAGTTACCACTCCAAATTGTAGAAGCATCTCAAGGATGATCAGTGGGAATCGGATGCACCAGAGCTCAAATTTGTTATAGAAAAGGGGTGAATACTTATTTTAGGATCGCTGGTCGTTTGACATTTTCTGAAGTTTATAAAAAAAAAATTTCAACTTTTCACTTTAGCTTTCTTTTACACAATGGTCCATGATGGCACTCAAATCAATTTTAGAATAACATAAAATGCAAAGAAGTGAAGTTCTGGTGGTGAATTTTTTAAAAAACCTATAAAGTCTTACTAGTAAGTTTGACTTTTAATGGCTGTGAATTTACTGACTTTGCAACGCCATTTGAACTTAGGGATTTGACATGTAATAAAGCTGTATCAATGAGGGGGAAATGGTTTAACATCTTCCTATGGATTTATGGCTGCAAGGTCGTGGGTGTGTAGGTCTGACTCTGATCTAAAATATAGGAATGCATGGCCACTAGCTGTAGTCTAAACAGTTATGTTATGCTATAGTTCCTTAGACTCTAGCAAGCTATGGCCCCTGCCATATGAATGTGAGGAACAGACCTTGTTTCAGCTGGTCAGCAATCATATAAATACCACAGGGTCGCCACTGTACTTGCACTCATTCGCACTCTTCAGGGAATTGTCTATAGCTTTTACGGTGTTTGCCTGGATGGTTGAAGGCCCTCAACAGCACAGAAATTGTACCATTGGTAGACTGCCAATATTGTCCAGTTGTCTGGAAAAGTTCTGGTATGCTTTTTCTTGGTGGTGGACCCCTCCCAGATTGATTGACTCGCAGTAATTTACTGGACAGGGGTGAAATGGGAGGGGTTATGCATGGAATGTTTGAATAGAAGGGGGCTGTGAGTTTGGCAAGTGTAAAGGTAGATTTGGTAGTGATGGTTAGGTACAGTAAAATGATTCAGTGGAGACATGTCAGTTTTGGTGGGAAGTATCTCAAAGTGCGTTTAATGGTAAAGAACACAATTGGCTGTTTGACGTGGTCAGGGTCATCAGAAGCATTTTTAATATGTGGGTAACTCATCAGTCTAAACGTTGGGGCGAGGTTTGGTATGGTGGAATGCGTTACTGCGTGCGGAGGGTTGGGGGGTGTCTGGAAACTGCTCTTGAATCGTGAATCTTTTGTGAAAGAATCTTTTCCACTTAATCGATAGGAGATTAAGTGGGTGTGGAGGTAGCTCAGTGGGTAGGATACTTGCCTCTGGACCAAGAGGTCATAGGTTCAAATCCTACCTTTAGCATCACAACTGGGTCCCTGAGCAAATACCCTTATCCCCAAGTTGCTCCAGGAAGACTGTCCCCTGTAGTTGGGGAGTGGAAGTCGCTTTGGTCTGCTAAATGCTGTAAATGTAAACACACCACTGGAAATCCGCTCCGGGTTTGCCTCCAACTCACTGCATGAAAGTGAAGTTAATCATCAGTGCACAGACAGGCTGCTCGAAACTCTGAGCAGATTTCCAGTGGTGTGTGTGTTCTATTGATTTAAGTGGAATGAATTATTTCGCAAAAGATTCTACTGCGCTGGCTGAACTAATATTTTATGTTAAATGTTGAGGGGGGGGCGGGGATCCAAACGAATAATTCAGATTGACGCCGTAGATAGAGTAGCCTAAACGTACTGTAAATGTACCACATCACTCCAGCTGGAACCAAGAATTTTTGGCTACATTTTGTCTGCAGTATTCACTGCAAGTTAATTTGACCCAGTGGCAACATATAAAGGGGGGGAAAGGGGAATGCCCTAAGTAATGCAATGCCAGTAATGACCATAGGTGGAAACCTAGGTGATCCCGTTTTGGTGGAGACGCTATATTCTCTGAATACTTCTTGCAATACTTGAAGGGAAGTCTTATTTGCAGATTCCAAATGGCGGGACAGTTGGAAACATTTTCACAAGATGGTGAAAGGTAAAGAAGAATGTGTTCACATCCACATCCTCATCCTTGCTTGACATTCTTGGGCCTACTGTCTTCTAGCTGGTAGTTCCACTTGGTGGGGGCTTGAAATAGGATAAATGCAGATAGTAATTTTGTTTTTCCTGTTATGGAGATGGTGGTTGATCTTTTACTTGCTGGGAAGCTGCTAGTATAGCTTTGTGCTGAAGATCAGCACTAGTTAAAACGACATGTTAACTGGAATAGTGAATGCTAATGAACATGTTGCCTGATCGTCACCTGCTGGTAACATGCTAGTTGAGTTTATCTTGATTTTTCAAGTTTTTTTTGTTTCAGTTATGATGGTTGGGTGTCCTCTGGGATGGGACTTCAGTGGTAGTCTCTGAACCCCATATAGTCCCATGATCTCACATATACACACTTTGAAATACATGCTTTGTCATACAGCTGGATAAGCTTCTAGAGCATGGTGTTTCCAAACATGTTGCCTGTATGTGTGCACATGTCAAAATGATTGTATTCTCTTGGGGCCAGTGGTCTCCATGGTACATGGAGCGGTAAGTTAACATCCCGTCAACCTGTGGTGTTCTTGATGGCTCATTGTGGGCCTATAAATCCCTGCCTCTAGCACTAAGTAACTAGTTATAGATGTATTTTGTGCTCGTCTTCTTGATAGTCTGCTGAATTTAATTAGTACTACAATTTTGTTTTCCAGAAAATCACTGTCTGCACTCATTTGCTGTAAATATACATTATGCATTTTTTTCACTTAATTAATATTCAAATAAAGGTTTTTTAATACAGCCATCTCTCCAATTCTTGGAAGCAGCAAATTAATGGAGACCAGGAGACTGTACTGCAAGAAATGTGAAAGAATTTCAGCTTATTTTTCTTTACTGTGCATGGCATGTTCCTACCATGTGTAAGAGAAGCTGTGTGTGTGGGAGGTCTGTGCAAACAATAGAGGTGTGCGTGTGTGTGTGTGTATGAATAGTACCTATTTAGTCAGATAGCTACCCAGTGGCACTTCTTGCTAGACAGTCATTTGCAGCAAAGAAAATATCATTAGTAGAAAATCCCAAGTGTCTTTCTTTGTGCTTGTGCTTTCATTAGTGTCCACTTTATTAGAAACACCACCCTTATGCTATCACTTTTTGGCCACTTTATTGAGGTGCACCTTCTTTATAGGTTTTCAATAGAGGTGTAGCCCATCTGTTCCCGCACAGTTTCAGCCCCCTCTTTACCCTATTAATCACTGACAATCCTGTGGCCAAAAATTGACCAATGATTGACGTTATTTGGGTGGTGGGCCGTTCTCATGCATCACCAGATTCTCTAAATGTACGCCAGCGAGATGAACCTACAAGTTTCTAATAAAGTGGGCAAAAGTGTGTGAGGTCTTGGAGGTTAAGAGGTTAAAGCTGGAACTTTGAATTCCCCTTGACCTTTTTAAGTGCAGGCTTTGGGTACAGGATGTGGAATGTCAGCCAGAGGTGAGATGTTTGAGGCTTCCCATGTTCTTTCCTTCTTTTGGGTTTCCTACGGAACGTCATCCTCCGCTAGCATGTGACTATTAGGTGATGTCATGGAAATTTGCCTTGTGTTTGAGATGATCTTGGGTCTTGATGATGAATTAACATTTTGTTGTACCATAAAAGAATGAAACACACCAGCTGCAGTTGATTGGCCCAAATATGTTTAGAATAGATTTGATTTTACTTTAGTTTTTTACCTCTAACCCTTTAAATTGGTACATTAGTCCATAAATTTAAAAAATATATATTTATACAATTCCTGGTTTCACTTCTATAGGCGTTTAGTAAGATGTCAGTATTAAGTCTAGGATGGCTTTTTGGGTTGTCCATGTCTGAAGCTTCTAACATTAACATGTACATTGCTTAGCTGCGACACTGAACTCATTGATGGGTGAAGTGAATTACTTTGATAATCTAGTTACAGTAGCACCAGGCATGGGTGGGAGATCATAAGCATCAAATAAACACATAAGTTCTTGAAGCTGATGTTTTGTAAGCTGGAAAAGGCAACATTGCAAAGGGTCAAATTGACGGCTATTTAGTCAGAGCATCTCCAAAACCATAGGTCTTGTTCTGGCATACACAGTGGTTAGCTACGAAAAGTGGTCCGAGGCTGTACAGCCAGTGAACCGGCAGCAGGGTCATTATGCTCCCAAAACTCAGTGTGTGGGTACTGAAGGCTAGTCCATCTGGTCTGATCTCACAAACGAGCTGCTGTAGTACAAACTGCTATAAATGTTAAAGAATACTATGTTGGAAAGATGTCAGAGCACACAGTGCATCACAGCTTGCTGCTTATGGAGCTGCGTAGCCCCAGACCACCTACCTAAACACTGAACGCACATTCATGCCAGTAGTATTCCCTAATGGCAGAGGCCTCTTTCAGCAGCATGTTCTGTCCAGTCCGACTGCAAACCTTGGAATGGTTTGAGGAACATGACCACTGTCTGAGGTGTTGACTGGACCTCCAAATTCCCCATCATTAGCGTGATCGAGCAGCAGTGGGATGTGCTGGTTAAACTAGCCCAATCCATTAGGAGACTGCACCTCACAGCTTGCAGGAATGGATGCTAACTATGCTATGCTAACATTTTGGCATCATGAGGGGATTTACACAATATTAAATGTGCGGTTTAAATGTTATGGGCGCTCTGTGTATTTAGCTCTTGTCATAGGTCCCACCCACTGTCACTGTTAAGAACCAACCAACCACATTTAAATTGTGTCATTCCTGGTAGCTTGGAATTTTCACACCAAGTTTGACACATGGTCTGAATTACAGGGGGTACTGTACCCCCTGACCAAGACCCCAAAATAGCAGTTGGGGGTGGGGGGTGGGTGTTAGTGTTAGGAAGGCAGCACCCCCCCCAATTAAAGAGGGGTAATTCACACTGTGGTTTGGTATATCTTGCACCAGAGTGTGTTTCATATCTCTATCACTTGCCTTGGCTGGTTTACGCTAACCTTGGGTTGGAAGTTGGGCTGGGATACACATGATCTTGGTTTAGAGCCAAGAAAACCAAACTGTTTACCTTTGAACTCTCAATAACCCATCTGAGGGGAACCCTCTATGTGCCTTAATTCTATGCAGGACCACCCCTAGCATTCCTAAACCTTTTATTTACCTTGTTCTTCAACTGTGAACTGTGTAAGAGGTCAAAGTACAGTAAGCCAGGAAGGAAATGGATAGGCTGTGCTGCATTTAACCCATGGAAATAACACAATGAACGAAATCACAAGACATGATTGTAAGGGCTCTAAGTGAATAGTACATGAAAGTCAGCAATCACACTACTGTTAAGTTTTATTATACTGTTTATAGCTACATTTGGCAACTCTGCTCCTCTTACAGTTTCTGAAACTTTGGAACCGTTTCAACCTCAAAATGCTCATTAATATCCGATGCAGAGTGTTTGTATATAACGTTTAGATTCGATGGTGAAAAACACACTGCAGACTTAAAAACACTTCAAGACTCTAAAGAAACCACACGCCACTATTTATTCTGATTAAATTGGAAAAATCAGCCCATACTTAACCATAAATGGCTTAGAAAGTGCCAGTTAGATCACACCCCTTTCAGTGGTCCAGCAGTACAGTGCCGATTTGAATCCATCCATCCATCCATTATCTACCCCTTATTCCTGCATTCAGGGTCGGGGGGGGGCCTATCCCAGCTACAACGGGCGAAGGCGGGGTACACCCTGGACAGTCGCCAGCCAGCACGACGCAGGGCCAATTTGAATCAAAGGAACAAATTACTTTTTTGGCCATAAACCATTGCTTGGGTTTCAAAGCAACCACGAAATCACACTTCGAATTTTCTTGTGGAATTGGATCCAGTTATGAATACACTGCATGATGCATGAGACTTTGTTTTACCAGAGTTTTGAGAAGCATCAACATTCCATATAAACGCTGCATGTAGATTTACCGGCTTTGGATAGTAAATAAAATGTGTTGGAGACTTGTCACTTTCTTCCATTCACTATTTGCTGCTTCTGTAAATAAATGATTTGGAATTTCTCTACAATAAACCATTTAATACCAAATGAAGCACTCATTTGAGCTTAAATAAAAATCAGGTTAGTTTCAGCTATTTTTTTGGTGTGTCCCACAAAGCTGTGTGTGTTTGTGTGTTGTTCTCAGACCCATTGGCACATGAGTGACATATGTTTACTTTGTGTCTGTCTGCAAATTGGTTTTATAAAGCTTTACTGGCTCTGTGATTTCAATGTCTGGCCTGTCTTCGGGTCAGCCTCTAAAATCCATTTCAAGAACACTCCTATACAAGTACAGAGGTTATTCTCTTACAGCTGCTGACCCTCCGTCATTGCCACGGTCCAGTGGTGAAACTAAAAGAGAGCTCCAGAGTTTACTAGGAGTTCTGCCCTGCTTGCTTTCCTCGTGTCCACAGAAACGTGTGCAGATGTCCCAACCTGTCTGGCTCGAAGTTATGTAATGTCGGAGTTGTGGATTTCAGAAACATTCTGCGATCCTGAGATGATGAAAGACATTGTGCACCCCTTCTGAATTACTGTATTTCTACATGGCAAATCATTTATTAGTAGAGTAATAGAAAACCAACAGATACAACATTTATGACATGCATGCTGCTGGTTCTGTGTAATTCAATCATTACTTGAAAGGGACATGTTCAAAATAATAGCAGTGTGGAGTTAGTGAAGTAATTCAGCTCTTAAGGAAGGAAGGCAGCAAGTGTTGTACATGTTCCTTATAGTGCAATTCTGAGTAAAACGGGTCGTTCCAGACATTGTTCAGAGGAAGAGCATACCTGGATTACTAAGTTGATTGGAGTGGAGAAAACATAAAGAAGTGCAAAAAATAATAGGCTGCTCAGCAAAAATGATCACAAATGCTTTAAAATGGGAACTAAAGCCTGAAAGACAAGGAAGAAAATGAAAACGAGCATTCGAATGGATCGGCGAATAGCCAAAATGGAAAAGACTCAGCCAATGTTCAGCTCCAGAATGATCAAAGAAGGTCTAAAGTGACCTGTGAGTACTGTTAGAATCAGAAGTAATTCAGGTACGGAGCCCCCACAAAGTCTAAAAAAGCACTTTGACTGGCCTAAAGAGAAATGCCATAACATTTAGTGAACTGATGAAAGCAAGATTGTTCTTTTTGGGTCTAGTGGCTGCAGACAGTTTCTTAGACACCCCAAACACTTGCAACATCTTGGTTCCAGTCCAACAATATTGATGTTTCGAGTGGCCAGCCCAAACCTCCGGACCTTAATCCAATTGAAAACTTGTGAAGTGACATCAAAAATGCTGTTTCTGAGGCAAAACCAAGAAATGCAGAATAATTGTGGAATGAATTCCTATTATCCTGGGCTGGAATACCTGTTCACCACAGTTCTCAGAAACAGCTAAATATTAGTTCACTGATTCAAAGGAAAGCAAAATCTTAAAACATTTTTCTGTTTATACAGTGAAAGTTCAAGTTTGTCAAGAGGAATGCAGACACTGTTGTTATTTTGAACTAACAAATATTCAATTTTCTTCACTTTGTAACAACACATTTTATCTTTTTTTTTCTTCATGCATTGGTTTGTAATAGAATGCGTAGTGTTCCCAAAGTGTTTGCATGTATAGAAATAAAGGCTATTATAAGGGTTTTGAGCTTTATTCACTTTTTTAAATACACTGCCATTCTTCTGAACACAACAGTGTTAAAAGATACGAACAGGTTATTTTATGTGTAACAACATTGGCAGAATATTTTTAGAGCTATTTTTGACAGGCTATTTTTAATATGTAGGAAACAAGTGTTAATGTTTTGCAATATGTTTACAATAATGTATTGGTCAAATTAATTCTACATTTTGGATCGGTATCATATGTTTGTGTGTGGGTGTGTGTATGCGCCTCAGCTTTGGAGTAAGAGGAGGTGCTTATGTGTAGCAGCAAGGCTTTATAAAGGGGCAGAAAAGGGACAGTGTTCTCACTCCCAGAGCAGCTGGATCTTCATCTCTGCTTTTCTGACCCTTGGTGTCCACCATGCAGGGACGGACACTCCTCAGGACAGCTCTAGTGCTCTGGCTGGCCAGGCTGACACTCCAAGGGGGCACAGGTAGGTCCCAGAGAGAGATAGAGATAATACATACATGTTTTACAGTACATGTGGAAATACACTGTATGGACAAAATTATTGGGACGCCTGACCATTACACCAACAGGGACTTTAATGACATTACATTTAAACACATTTTAATAGAGAGCTGCTTGCCCCTTTGCAGCTTTAACAGCTTCAATGCTTCTTGGAAAGCTTTCCACAAGATTTGGTGTGTTTCTGTGGGCATTCGTGCCCATTTATTCTGTAGATATTTAAAAGGTCAGACACTGAGGCTCAAAATCTCCGTTCCAGTTCATCCCAAAGGTGACCATTTGTCATACGTGAACACACCACCACAGCACACAGTGTGAACAGCATGAAATGCATTTAACCCATTCACCAAGTGAAGCAGGGGCCAGCTACGAACACAGCGCCCAGGGAGCAGTGCGTGGGGACGATACCTTGCTCAAGGTACCTCAGCAGTACCTAGCAGTCTTGGGAATCGAACCCAGACTTTCTGGTCGCAGGGCGAATGCCCTAACCACTAGGCTACCAGCTGCCCCCTGGTATGGGGTTGAGCTCCGGGCTCTGTGTGGCCAGTCAAGTTCTTCCACACTGAACTCATCCAGCCATGGCTTTATGTAGCTTGCTTTGTGCACTGGGGCACAGTCATGCTGGAATAGAAAAGGTTTTTTTTTTTCCAAACTGTGTTTCCAAACTTTTTTTTTTACCTTCACTGGAAGTAAGGGGCCTAGCCCAATCTCTAGATGTGTCCCAGTACTTTTGTCCATATAATGTATTTCTGTGTAAGAACATTTTTGATGGTTTCAGTACTGGGGTTATATCTGCTAAATAGTTCCTCCAGTAAAATTGTGCATTCAGTGTATTTTTAAAATACAGTAGGCTACTACGCAAATATTCTCACTAAATGATATTCAAAGCTGTTTCTTTTGGGCAGTTAGTGTTTATTTATTTATTTTAAAACAGAATAAATAAACAATGCTCTGTGATTTCATGTGTAATAGCTACTGACGGCCCTCTTCTCAAGGAAGCCTAGTATTTAGAACTTTCATCTAATTTATCTTCATTAAGCTGATGTTTTTTGTCTAGATTATCTTCACTTAATTACTACTAAATACATTTTACTGTATTTATTTAAATGTTAGTGTTTTAGTTGCATATTCTAATACTAGTCTTAGTTTGTATTGCACCTGTGTGTGGAAAAAAAAGTTATGTTATTTGTTAATTCATTTGTATTCTAATGTTAGCATTGGTATTTATTTTTAATACAAATATTAATGCTAGCATTAGTATTTGTAGATTTTAATGCCAATGTTAGTGTTAGTGTTACTATTACATTTTATCTCTATATATATTCATGTTAGTACTTTTAAATATAGTAATGGTATTATTTGTTTATTTGAATGCTCATTTTAGCATTCATGTTTATTCTGATATATTTTAATGTTAGTGATAGTATTTATTTGTAATATGTATATGCTCTAATGCTTTCTTAATGTTAGTGTTAATATTTTGTGGATCACGTTTGAAATAGGAGTGTAAAGCCGCATATATATGGTGACACCATGCCAAAATAATTAGCCTGATTTTTGTTTTCCATTGACGTTTTGTAATTCATTTAACATGTTCTCTAAAACAATGAACAACAAGCTTTCACATTTTATCTAGTTTGTTATAGAAAAACAAGTTCCCCTCAGAATCCAGAGCATGGGGATAGGAACCATTATAGCAGCTGCAAACTCCATATTAAACATAATACATTAAATGCTGGGATTATTACTCGCAAAAATAAAACATCTGAAGCAGATGGCTCTGACAGAATTACTTTATTTGTTTGGTTTATAGTCTTGGTCCCATGGATGAGCTATTGTTTATTACATGAAATTTGACTGGCTATATTGTTCATTGTGTTGTATTTGTTATTTAATTGAACACGTTGCCAGATCTTCTAGTGGGTTGCAGAAGCTTTTGTGGTCAGTTGTCGGAGTCACGGTTTTTAAGCCGCCTGCATTAGTTCAAAGTTTAAAAAACAGTTATGAACAAACCGTATTGCACCACAACCTACTTGTTCTTCATCAAAATGCCAACGGTTATCCAGTAAAGTAACAACATGTGGAAAAGTTATAAAATTTTGAAATGCACCCTCAACCTGTCCTATGACCCTGTTGCCCACTGGAAATTCCACCATTGCTTTAAGCTTTCACTTCACATAGGTTCAGTAAACTGAGTGACCACCACCATCTTATATTTGACCCATTACATGCCCGTGAAAGTATTTGGCAGACACTTAAATTCAAAGCAACTTTTTGTGCAATACAACTGTAGGCGAATGCAGCATTAGGGGTCTTGCCCAAGGGCTCTCATTGGTAAAGTGTGGTGAGCTGAGCTGTCCAAGTTAGGAATTGCACCACAGTCTTCAAATCAGAAGGCAGCAATGTTGTCACTACTCTAACTAACCACCAAGGAAAGCCATCGCAAAACATTTGTTGGACAAATCTGTTCAATATTCAGACTAGATTTGTGTAAGAAACTCTTTTGCTCCAATATGTTGGATTCTACTGGATTAAACAGTAGTTTATCAATAAGTCCAGATTCTCATGGCAGTTTGTGAAACAAGCGCTTCCACCATTTCTCTCTTTGTTGAAGACTCCCTGATGCCAAATCACAGGGAGGCAGTCTTTGGTGGCAGCGCCCATCTAAATTTGACATTCAGCTGCGAGAATGGGATTTTATTACGTGTACACAGTCACTCCATTGATGGGCCTTTCCTCCTCTATCTCAATAAATCTGGCCTCCTTTTTCCAAGTATGTGAGGCATTTGGGCAAAAAAAGCTAACTACACCACTTTAGCTTTTACTGTAAGCAGTTAAAGTGTGGATGTTTTCATTAAACAGACCAATAATTACTAAGCAATGGTCTAAAAAGCTTTATGTGTATTTATTTGTGTTGGTTGGGTGTTTTTAAATACACTTTTGACACACACACACACACACACACACACACACACACACACACACACACACACACACACACAGCGATTCCAAAGTCTAGAATCACTGAATCAGTAATATTTTTCCAGTGTTCTTCTAAGAAATGTAAATGTGGTGTTTGGTTTCTATAATTACACTTTCAAAATGACTGGAAAGCTGTTAAAACCCCAACATTTAAATTTTTAAATGAAGTTAAAAAAATATTCTTATTTAAATAATTAGT
>JBBPCW010231021.1:0-15054 GCA_037974425.1 Phenacogrammus interruptus
AGTAAGACAACATGCATAAAGAGGATGATGTGGACAAAATACTCATTTGCCTAATAATTCTGCACTCCCTGTAGAGTGGCCATGACTGTCATAGTAATGATGTGATAATGTGAGGTTTATCAGCCACAACAATGGCCACTTTTATCAGAAACCCCTCACTAGTAGGGGAGCTTCCATGGAGATGGCCATATGTTACTATGATCTTGATTCAATATTATCGGATCTTCCATTCTAAATCAGACATTCAGTACAGGAATCTCTGCAGCGTCTCACACACTCTGACCTAAAATCAAGACAAGAGAAGAACCAGGTCTAGTGCCACCCTGAAACCGAAAACCGAAAACGAGGAAACACTTGACCAAAAACCGAAACCGAAATATCGAAATAAATTATTATACCAGTTTTTGTAATATTGCTGTTATGGCTGGGACTGTGTACTGTGTAAGTATTAACTTAACTTACCTCACTAATGTCAAGCATTGCAATTGCATAAATTAATATTCTTGGTTCAAAGAATAAATCTGTTACAAAACTATGAAAATCTTTGTTTAGCATTCAAACAATGCACAATGTAAAATAAAATTTGAAATAAAATATTTTACAATATTTGACAGTTCTCCGTGGCCACATATTCGGTGGATGCCTAATTAAAAATACAAGAAAGTCTGGATCTTTGGAAGCAAAATTTGAAGAATTGAGGAGTAAAGACTTTTCAAAACTGTGAGTCATTTTACTAGAAGGTTTCCGAACTTCACAAAGCCTTGTTTTTCCATCACTGATTAACTAAACATACACAGTGAATCTGTATGTAGCTTGGTTGTCCTCAGGACCACACCCATCTGGACCGAATGGAGAGGGTGTTTCTGATAAAGTGGCCACTTAATCAGAATTTTAATCTCAGTCAGAACTTTGTGCTCAAAAACATGAACTGCCTGGAGAGCCGGTCAGTGTTTTGATCTGTGGGCCGATATGAGGCCACAGTGAAATTCCTGTAGTTTTTAAGCCCCACACATTCCTCAGGTGATTTAAAAAATCCCATAATGCCCTGAAAACAAGCCGACCGAGAGGCCGCTCCCTTGGAGGTCTGGCTGTGTGTTCATGCATGAGACCTCAGGTCTTATACAACTCTTTCGTTGCAGGTCCAGCGCTGATCACAACGACAGAGTACGGCGGCAGCCGGACAGCACGGTCTTATGGGACCCCAGAGCATTCCGGGTTCGTAACAACATAAACTTAGACACTATAGACTTCAAGGCCATCAGACTCATCAGCTCCAACACCTAAACATTCCATACTGCACTGTTTATTAACACACAAACCTCTGCAGACTCGGAACTGACCACCAACACACACAAATGGTTTTAAAGGCTTATGTAACAGCAGAACATCTCTTTGTTGATTGCCCTCTCCATGATGTATCGTGACTAATATTGACCACCACTAGTTTTTCATCCTCCTGAATTTAATCTCAAGGTCTAGTTTATGCTTGGAAACAGAAACTCGTTTTTGAAGATCTTCATTGTGTGGTGTTTTTTACTTAGTCTGGCATTTTAGACTTGCTGGGATGTGATGCGCTGAACATGATATGTCAGTATCCTTCAAATGAAGTCAAGTAGGTGTTTGGCATTTCAATCTACACGACACGCAGTGAAGCATTCCTCCAGGACTAGGGTGCAGCAACACAAGACTGCGGGACTACACAGAGAACAGAAAGAGAGTGCAAGAAAACACAAGGGCAGCAGTACAGTGTTTGTTTCCATAGCAATGATTGTCCATTTGTCTTTTCCTTGTCGTCCTTGATGGCTCGTTGGCTTTCAGCTCTCCATCAGTCTGGACAGGAAGGTTCCAGATGGAGGTAACGTCATCATTCTCAGCAGCTGCTGTGGACTGATGTATGTGCCACCTCTCAGATGTCTTGATCTTCTAACTCCTGAAGATCCTCTAGCATGGGCATGCTTGAATCTTGCCGATGGATGAGCCCAGTTCTGGACATTCTGAGACAAAGGTGATGAACGGTTTTCAATCTGTCCACATATCCTGCACTGTAGATCCGCTCCATCCTTGAAGATGGATCTGATGATGAGACTCAAGTCCACACGTCTCATGTTCCTCAGTCACCGGTATGTCTCCTGTTTGTCCTCATCTGCCGTTTTTATCCTTGTTGGGCACTTCGTGTGCTCTATCTTGTCTTCCCAGATTTTCTGTCTTCTCACACGTTTGGCACAAATGGTCGACACCTTCTTTTTCTTTTGGTTGTGTTTTCGGGGGTATTCGATCCACAAAGAACCTTTTCTGAATTTTGCAGTTTCCTTCTTAATGGGATAGATCTTCTTCCTATTTTCATGCTTTGTAGGAGTGCTTTGTTTTGGTGAGGTATGCATATAATACAGTTGTGGTTACCCTGAAACTTCTGGGCCTCATTCTGCTGAAGCTCTTGGTGGATTATCTGGTTTTGGATGGGGGCATCTTCTCTATGGTCAACATCTTTCATTCAGTTCCCAGGTAACAATGTTAAAGCTTTTCCACAAAAGTCATCCTTTAACCTGCTTTCCCTTCCCTTTTGTTCACGACTGTGTGCTGCACTGAAGCCACAGTGGTGAATAAAAAAGGCATCGTATTTCAGAGACTGATACACCTGTATTAAGTAACAATCCCCTGAGCCAGGCACCTTTAATCTGTGTTAACTCTGTAAACACACCTGATGATGCTTTTTGCCATTAGGAGCAACCTGAGCAAACAGAGCCTGTTTTCCTTGGTGCTGAGGATCCGAGAGGACGCAAGGCTGGCACTCGGCTTCTGCATGGCTTTCTAATGCTAAACCCACATCAGACAAAGGCTTGGGACACACGCAGAAAAGCCGGATAAGTCCGAACTTGTAGCTGGGGCGGGACCAGAGCCACAGCTTTCACACTGGACCTGGTGAATTTGTTGTGGTGAGAAAATTAAACATTCGGTCAGAAAAACTTTTCAACAACACAAAAGCAATAGTGCTTCAGAGAACCGTACTGGGAATCAGCACAAAGCTTTCAATTCTGTCTCAGTATTTAGTCTATAATACAATATTATTGGTTCTGTCACTGTAAAGCAGGTTTACCGAGTTGCTGCAGTTTCTTAGACACTCTGACCATACACATTTCCACAAGAGATGTCTTGGGCCTAGTGCCACCTTGTGGACACAGTGTTAGTGTTATACTCATGTCTTTATCAAACATTTTTATTCGATACATGGTGATTGTTTTGTTACGTTTTCAGTCAGATGAAGGAATGGGTTTGCAGAAAGTAACTAAAAAGTGGCTGGTGCTTGTTCTATTACTTTAGTCTACAATACGAATAGGAATAAACATCTTTGTTTGATAAAATCAGTTATATGGAAGGCCAGAGTGTCTAAGACACTGTAGAAACTCTGTTTTCCAGTGAAATAACCAATAATATTGTATCATAGCCTAAATATCGAGACAGACTGTATCGAAAGCTTTGTGCTGATTCCCAGTCCTGGTATCTATATATCCGTCATGTTGTACGGCTCTCTGACGCGCAGTTGAAAAGTCTTACTGGCCATGTTAAATTCTCTCCAATAGTGTGGGTGTTACATTAAAACACTTCTGAAACCCTTGTGCTGCGTTCCATAACCCCTGTTGGTCATCTCTCTGGAGGCACCATGACCTGGAGATCCTGCACCAGATTTGAACCAACAACCTCCTGATCATGGAGGCATGGCTTACACAAGTAAGCCACAGGATCTCACACTGACAGCTGCTGTTTTTGGACATTTGTCTTTCAGATTCCTAGTAAAGCCTTTCAACACACACCTAAAACAGTCACCCGGTGTAGGGTTCGAACCAGGAACCTTTTGATTGGGGGTTCCATGCTTATACCACTGAGCCACGTGTTCGTTTATTTATTTATTTTTTACATTTGTCTTTCAGATTCATAGTTAAGCCTTTCAAAGCAAACTTAAAACAATCACCCTGGATTCAAACCACCAACCTTTTGAGGATTCACACACAACTTATACCACTGAGCCACAGGACTTGGAACGCAACTCTTCATTTTAGACATTTGTCTTTCAGACTCAAGTGACGACTTGCAAACTTAAAATACTCACAGGGGGAGGGCTCAAACCAGGAACCTCCTGTATGCTGCTGCAGCACTTGAGCCACAGGACCCTAGGCAAGGCTTGAAAATCACATTTAAAAAGGCACCCTATGAACCAACACTCCTGTGTTCAGAGAACCATCACTTATCCCACTGAGCCACAGGATTGTTTTTGAGATATTTGTCTTTAAGACTCACAGCCTTCAATTAAAGATGATAACCTCAGCCTAAAATGCTCTACAAATTACTCAGATACTTGTTGAATATCTGATTGGCTATCAAAATGTCCATACGGTACTGTGGAGGGCTGGCACCCTGCCTGGGGCAAAGTCCTGAGTTCATTGATGTTTAGAATAATCTATAAACCACTGGTTCATAGTGGCGGTGCATTTCCCCTCACCTGTCCACCAGGTGGCATTTGGGTGACACATTTCACCACAATTTGATATATTGTTCATATGATTAAAATATTGATTTCTATACAAGAAGGTTAAAGAAGGAACTGACTGTAATTTTCTCTCAAAATCTGTACATAATGATAGAAAAGTAGCCTTATTTTCACCTAATGGATGAGCCACTGTCCTCCTAATTCTGGCACTATGGGTTCAACTCCTGGCTGGTGGCCTAATGGTTAGCGTGTTGTCCCTGTGAGTGGAAGGCTGCGGGTTCAAATCTCAAGACTACCAGAGACACCTCTGAGGTTCCCTCCCCCACCCACACTGTTCTCTGTGTTCCTGTCTGCCTGCTGCTGCATTTGATAAATGGGTTAAATAAAGAGAACTATTGCTGTGGGATGTTCATGTATGACAAATGAACACTTAACAAATATTTAGTTATGTGTACATGAATATATGTCCACAAAATGCACAAACATGAACAAGAAGCTGCAGGTGTCAACCCAATTAAAGACACCTGATGCAAATTATAAACTAATTAGTCCTAAACAAGGGTTGGAAAGCAACTGCTAATCTGTGAAGCTGTGGAGTCTGACACTTCTTAAAGTTATTTAAATTATTTTATTTGAGCAACTGTCAGATCTGGAAAAAAAAAACATGGCAAAAACATCCGGGCCCAAAATTAACACATTAAATGTAATTGACCATGTTTCATCCATTATAGAACCAATTATTATTACTGGGCTCAAAATTGACAATCATTATATATTACTATTATAACACCCATTTCGCTCTACCCTCCTCTCCAGGTTCTGCATGGAGTTTAAGGTGGAGAGCCTGAGCAGATCGTGCATGGTGGAGGACAAACCCCACACGCGCTGGACGCAGTATCTGAGGGAGGGGTTTGTGGTGTGTGTGTCCTGCCAGCCGCCTGCAATCAGCAACCGCAGCCACACCTGCCAAGGGGACGGACATTCTGCGGACAGGTGATACAGCGGGGTCGCGGGTCTGACCCACAGAGGGCCACCGTAGCTGCAGTTCCCATTTCCACCAGAGGGAGGCAAGAAAGTCATATTAAAGAAGTACCCACAAAAGAATAATAAGCAACAGACTTCAAACAGAATTAATATAATTGCATCACCGCTTCTTCCACATTAGTTATTGAGGTTTCAAACATCCATTAAAATTTGGTGCAGCACGTCTGTATTCAGATTTTTGTTCTGTTCATTAGGACAAATCAGGATATGCTAAGGCTGCTGGGACAAAACAGAGACTCAAGACACTATAACTCAGAGGTGTCAGTTTGCTTGAAGAAAAAAAAAAATTCGGCCTGTGTTCAGTTGTCTGTACCCATAAATGTCTTGGTAAGGGAAACCATGTTAACAAAGAGCAGCACCACTGTTGAAACTGACTCAATCGCATTGTGATCCCTGGAAAAGGCCTCATTTTCACCCCATAGGCTGAATGAAAAAAATCAGTCGATAATAAACATTCTTGAGTTGGTTCTGTAGGGTTTGTTACAACTCAAGCCGACATGAGGGCTTCACGGCTGCATTTTGTGATGTGACAAAACCCACAGATTTCCATATGACACTTTATTCTGCCCCGCCCTTTCACACTAAAGTGCTGAGGAGTGTTTCAATCCCACTTACTCTCTGATGAATGAGCTCGTTGAGCTGCAATACAGGGCAACCAATCAGAAAAGAGCTTGTGTAGATACATCAACTTTAAACGAATGGTAACAGCCTGATTTCTGAAAATGGTCATATACGAATGAATTATGTACAAATAAAATTTTTGGTGCACAAACACTTCCAAGAGAAAAAAAAATGAAACAGAAGGAAAATGTAGAAAGACAATAAGCCAATTAGGATCTTTAATGGTAAATATTAAAATAATGAGAAATGTGTTGGATTACATGATGACCTTGATTCATCAGAACACCCAAGTAACTCACCTGGAGCTGTGATTGGTCAGCCGCTCATTTGCATATTCCAAAGGCCGATATCACAGTAACGAATAACAGACAATATACTGTACAGCCGTAGCCGCCACTGACCATCGTTGATAACGGGTCTGCCCTGTTCTAGTCCTCGAAATCCACCTTCCATCAAATCTGACACTAATCACTAATGATAGCAGTCCTGAAATCAACAGGAATAACAAAACAGTTTTGTTTGAGGTCTGAAGACATACTGCATACTTAAGGATACTTCTTTAATTCTGTGACTTCCCACCCTGCTGGAAATGGGAACTGTTTTTATATCACAGGAAATTACAAATATCTATAAATAAGTGCCTTGATTTTTGATTTCAGTCTCAGCTAACGCTCTTCTGCTTCCGGCAGGGATGATATTCTGCACTGGCAGGTTGTGGGAAACCCTCACTGCAGAGGAACGTGGAGGAAAGTTCAGAAACTTCAGCACTGCTCCTGTCCTTCAGTGCACAGCTTCATCTTCATCTAACACCACACACACACACACGAACAGACTGGTGACAAGTCACTGACATTTTTATATCACTTGATTTTCTTGACATCACATTTGCAAAGAAAAATATTGTAAACATAAAGAGAAATCATTACCTGTTGCTCTCCTAAATAACTTTAAAAGGAAATTCTTCCAACTTTCGAAAAATAGTGCAGTGTTTAGAAAATGAACTGAGACATTCGGAGCAGGAACTGTCTACAGCCTCCACAATATCTGCACCGAAATTGATTCCATCAAATGGTTCTCGTCGTGCCGTCTGACGCCCGAGAGGTTGTTCTACCATAGTTTTGAGAAGATTTTGATCTTAAATCTGAACCCATCCATGGTGGAAGAATACATGCAGGGTGTCGTGAGGTAAAATAGTCCCATTTACCACACTCTGAATTACTTTAGAGTTACTTTTAGAACAGACCGGCAGAAACACTGTAGCAGAAAACTGCTTTTTTACCTCACTGCATGAAGATTAAATCTCTTGTCCAAAAGCTCTGCATTTTGGACTGCACTGAAGGCTGCGAGTTCAACTTAAAAGTTCTGATCAGTTCCTTAAGCTCAAAGGAGAGAGCTCAGACGACTTTCTCCTGTTTCTTCAAGGTTCTCCACCGGTCCTTGAGCATGACGCTTGTTCGGTCCTCGAACTCAAACTCCAGCAAGATTTTGCTCCACTTTCCCTCCCCATATTTCTTCACTCCAGACATCAAGTTCATGTCTTCATCCCAAGTCCACTTCTGGAGGTTTAAAACAGCCCTGTTAGAACTTCATACAGTTCATCATGGCGCCATACGGCTGGTCTACATGGGTCTGCTTGGTTTATTTATGTTCAAATTATTATGTTTTTATTTTATCAAAAATAATCAGTAAGGATGCTGTGTGATGGAAGTGTGTCTCTACAGAAGATCTCCCAATCAGGACATCCCTGAAGAACTCACCCTCTTACTCCGGTACTTCTGGAAGCCGGGACTTCTATTAGGCAGACCATTAGAGCTCAGTCTGGAAACCTCTGTGTTAAACGACATGATGGGTTCAACATCATTATCAACACTTGAGATGGGCCACAATAACAATATAAAATTGCATCACTTTATCCACAACAATTCCCATTAATATTCACTCCAGCAATGAAGATCTCATATCTCCAAAAGGGTCACTTCACGGGAGGGCAAAAAAACCCCCAACATGTTCTTCACTTTAATGTGTGTTAATGTACTTTAACTCGAGGTAACACTGTGCCGTTTCTGTTGGTCTGTAAGTAAAGGACGACTGGACTTCACAAAATACACAAGGATTCAGATGCAAGGATTTAACTTGATAGCAAAGATATAAAAAAATATAAAAGTAATAGAAATCATCATGGAAATAAGTGCAATGTTTCAAAAACTATAAAATATGCATCCATGATCAATTCTTGTACCCTCTTCATATTTATATATATGTGTGTATGAAGAATAAGCGCAATATTTACTTACCTCTAGGGGGCACTATTAGCACTCGAGTTGCAAACGGCAGTAATACCTGGCTACAATTGACACAAATAGGACTTACTAAACTTTGATGTTCTGTGAGAAACACATGGAGACTTCTTGGCTGTTTGGGGTTTCCAAAGCTGATGTATTTTTGTTGACAGAAGTTTCTTTTTGGGTCTGCAGGCAACAAAAACACAACAAGTTACTTCATTTGTTGGAAAATGGTCCTAAATTGCTCCACCCATAAAAATAATGTTATTCAGCCTAATCAGAAACTGCAACACGACAGTTTGTATCACACTACTGGTGATGCACAGCTCAGGTTTAATACCCTGAACAACCCGACCCGCGACAGTATTCATTAATCCCCCACCTAAACACGGGCTCGACCCACCGACTGCTGATTTCATCATGTGAAACTTCCCAAATATTGTTTAGTATAAAAAATAATATATGAATAAATATTTTGCTCCGTTACAACAGGCAGCTGGGAACTGCCATCTGAAATATTTATTGATTACTGTAATCATAATCACTAAAGTCATCAGACTACTGTTATTTTCACTGTCAGTATCACAGTGAGCGCAACATAGTTTGCTGTTTGTCCATGTGATGCTTCTGAACCCCAGCATAAGCAAATTAAGAATCCCCTTAAATTTTCTGTTTAAAGCAGTGTGTATCTATTTACTTTTTTATGTGAAATAAGTATGACTATTAAGGCTGGGCACATTAACACATTGTTGTGTGTACACACACACACACACACACACACACAATTCAATCTCATTGGATTACAAAAACTACGAGATTGTCTGAACTCATGCAGAACACTTGCTAATCAGTTTCCAAAACGAGGGAATGAAGTTAAAATCCTCGTGTTAGAGTGTTTAGTCCAATGTTCGCTGCTCCACTCTAAATCACTCCACTCTTAAATTTGATGGCGACACCCCCAAAAATAAAAGTTTGTATTTCACTCACCTCAGATTCAGCTCTGATGAGGCCAACTGTGTGTCATTCCTTAGGAAAGTTTTAAGATAAAAAGAGCACATTTTAATTCACTGTGTAATTGATCAGTGATTTATAGCAGTCCCTGTACTTATTAAGGTTCACTTAAATAATACTATAAAGTTTATTAAAATGTGGAGAACTGATCCTACGCTGTGGATCTGTCCGCTGTCGATTCTGAAAGGTCCTGATTGGGCTCAGTCCTCTCTGAACTCTCCTGCTGGGCCTGCACCACTTTTGCCGCAGACTAAAAAAACAAAAGAAACCAATAGTTCAGCCAAAACACATCTAGCCGCTCCCCTCATCTCCTGTTCTTCAGTTTCAGTGGCTGGAACTCATTTATCTAGGCACTTTGCAGCCTGTCAGTAAAACATTTCATTTAATCTCCTGAGAATGACAAAGACAAGGTCGTTTAACAAAATTATTTTTACACCAACAAGGAGATTCAAAGCAAAATTTAAATAAATGAGGGTGGCTCAAGACTTTGCTTTGTAATATATTTATCTAGCATATAACATTGCAATTAATCGCAATGCTCATGGTTGCCCAGCATTACTATGTAAACACATCTACTGACGCATCTAGACACATCCAGTGATGTTCAGGTCATATGTGGGTTGATCAGACCCCAGTTCGTGTCCAGATGGCTAACTAGCTCCGAAATACGGGTCAAATTCCAGATCGGGCCATCCTCAGCTAAATAATCCCAAAAGTGCGTTTTTGATCTCAGCATTACAAAGAAACATGCATGTGTTTAGCCTTTAGCAGTTAGCTTTAGCCAGACAGAGTGGACACATTAGCAAATAATATTTTAGCAAAGTAATAACAACCTTATTTATCGAACCATGGATCAGTGTGTGCCTCATAGTACTTCACATGGACTCCATTCTAATATAGAACACAGCAAACCGTTCAAAAATAGTTAACATTGTGTTAGAATGTTTAAACTCTCTCCCAGCTCCTAAATAATAATATGTATATATAATGAAAACCAAAGGAGGTCCTCCAGAACCAGGGAAGGACTGATATACAGTGATCCCTCAGTTTTACAGATCAGCATTCGTGGATTCAGCCTAACATTAATTTTTCTGAACTGTATTATTGCCACCAGTCCAGTGGTGGCGGTAATACACAGAAAAGTTGTCAAGCACCATAAAAAGAAGCCTCCTGCTGCAGCATGTAGCATGACTGCTCCGTGTCTTGTCCTCGTATTTTAGTGTTTTTTCGGAAAGCCGGGGATTACTGTAATAATGAAATTAAGGAACTCAAAAACCTCAACCACCTCAAAAGGAACTCAAAAAACAAAACTCCAACACCTTATCCAGGAAAGAACGTTTGATACCTTCAGTAGGAAGTCAGATGGATGTTTCTCAAGGAAAATGTCCAGGAAGGTGTTGATGGTATCCAGGAGACGCCTGAAGGAGGAGTTAGTGAGGAGCTGGTTGGACACGTCCCCCTCAGAAATGACTGTGGACAGTTTTCTGTGCAGTTTCTGTGAAGGTAGACGTCTTTAATAATTAATGAGCTCGAAGTAAAAAGGTCATGCAAAACGAGTGTCTCACGGCAATGTAACCACAAAAACAGTGCTGGCCCCAAATGTATAAGAGAACCAAAATATGTAGCAACTATGAGGTTGGACAAGCTTTACAGAAGCACCACCTCCTTCCCCATCACTTAGTATATCTCGCTCTCTCTGGGTGGGTAGGGTGGTCCTCCCTCTCCCCCATCCCTCAGTATAACTGAATGGGATTAGTTCCGTAAAGCTCATCCAATCATAGAACAGTATCTACAGATGACCACAGTGTGCAGGGTTTCATTTCTTTCTCTCTCAGATGGTGGAGTCAGTACCTCTGGTAGTGCAGCCTCTTTCTTCAGCCACTGTAGAGAATGGTCTGCCAGCTTGACGTTCCCCTTCTCCAAACACACACATACAGACTGCCGAACACATAGAACACGTTCACATCCGGGTTAAACCTCAGATTAAATTAATGATTTGGTCATTTAGCCTAGGGCTGGGTTATAAAAATGCAATGATTTAAATGTTTATTTAATTTTGCATACAGCAATGCAATTAATCACGATTAATCGCCATTAACCGCATTTTTATACGCAAAATTAATTGAAACATAGTGCTATATGAATAAAGTGCAATAACATTTGTTTTGCAAACACTAACAGACAGTTACAGTTCAAATATTTCTGTAAATCTCAACTTTAACATTAATGTAATCAAATCAAATATTAAACCAAAGCTATTTGCCACTGCAGGGCATTCATGTTTTATCTACTTTGTAATAGAAAAACCTGTTCCCCTCAGAGCATTATAGCAGCTGCTAAAGGGACCAGCTCCATATTAAAGTCTGTGTATCTGAATGCAGTGTCATTAAAGTCCCTGCTGGTATAATCGTCAGACATCCAAATATTTTTCTCCATATAATAAGTACAAAGGTATTGGGTCGCCTGACCCCCACGAAATGGTGGAGACACAGAACTGTGTGCTGTGCACACCCACAAGCACAGAAAGCACAAAAAAATAAAATAATTATTGGTGTTAAGTAAATGATGCGTTAACATGTTAACGTGCCCAAAAGATATTTTCAGCAAAGTAGCTGCACAATATATCTCTCTGTAATACTGAAACCACAGAAGACTACATTATGCAAATGAGTCTCTAACCAATCATACTGTCTCTGACAGGGTCACACAGCTCCAGGTGAGTTACTGGGTGTTCTGATGAACCGAGGTCTTCATGTAATCCTGCAAAAGTCTCATTTTCAACTACTAACTGTGTTGGAGAATCAGTGCACGAATGGGCGGAGCTAAACTACAGTAGGCAGAATCAGGAGATATATATAAATGTTTTGATTTTGTGACACCACAAAAACTAAAAAAAAAAATAAAATTTAAAACAGGCTGCTTATTAGTATGGACTAAACGGATATTTACAGACTTTAAGTCCAGAAAAGTGATAATATGGGCCTTTTAGTATCATGAAATGGAATCACAAACACAATATGTAACAGTAAAATATTTTGCCCATACTGTGCCTAGTGTTTAGGGCATTCGACCTGCGACCAGAAAGTCCGGGTTCAATTCCCAAGACCGCTAGGCACCGCTGAGGTACCCTGAGCAAGGTACCGTCCCCACACACTGCTCCCCGGCGCTGTGTGGCTGCCCCCTGCTTCACTTGGGGAATGGGTTAAATGAAGAGGAAGTATTTTGTGCTGTTAAATGCAGAGGAAGAATGGCTGTTTTTTGATGGAGATGGGATGGAAAAGGGCCCCCTTCAATCCAGGAGGTGAAAATCACTGGAGCCTCACCTGGACCATCAGGAGACACCTGATCTCTTCGTGCAGCGCTGCGTCAGGCACAGCGTCTCTCAGACAGCTCCACACTGTGACCGCCGACATCAGTGGCGTGACCCCGTCATCTGGGTCGTAATGCATCTCTGAGGGTGACAAGAACCACGGTCAGTGTCTAGAGTGGAGCTGGAGGCTGAATAAACACACAACCAAAAGAAAACAAAAGCTCACCTAAGTTCTTCGCATCCAAAATTCTGGAGAGAAAACAGCTGAGTGTTCTCTTCATCTGCTGCTCGACCGCCAGATCCGACTCCTCATCTACAACCACTGGAAAATTGACATGAGTAAATAGTAATAGTGGTAGTTTAATGCCATATCAACAATGATGGCTATGTCATGACAAAAAGGTATATTTAACTATATAAATTATTTAAAATCAAAGAGACTTAAAAACACAAATAAATAAATCTAAATAAAATTCTTTAAATCAGTATTGGATAAAAAATCCAAAACGTGGTCGTGTTGAAAAAATAGAAGCAATTCTGAAGGAGAGAATTACTAATCCAGAACTCTAAAATGTCATTACATTCACTCTTATTCTAACAACAAGGAGAATTATGGACATTTCAGAGCTCTAAACATACACACCGTAATGTGGAAAGGTTTAAAGCACCTGAAAAATAATATTTAAACTGTTTAGATGAGCACTGGACATACTTTCCCATTAATATTACTAAATATACTAAATTGTGTGTGTATAAATACATACATACATACATACATACATACACACACACACAAATATATAAAACACTTCTACACACAAAACTCAAGTTATCAATAACTGAGCCAATTTGTCCAATTTTTAAAACCTGTTTATCTCAGATAAACAAACTGTCCTGATACCCCAGTGCTCCCTGATGGCCCTAGCGGACAGATCGGTGAACTGCAGGCCTTCATTAAATTCGACTTGCTTTACTCTTAAATAACATCTTCATTTATTTAAACAATTATTTATGTTATTGTACTATTAATCTGAGCAAAGTCCTAGAAACAGCACCTACCTTACTAATGATATGTTTGCTGTGTTTATCTAAAATACTGTAAAATACTCCCGTTTCAGCTCAGCCCAGCGTCTCAAGACAGAAACGCAGCTGCTGGTGAATAAACTCCAGTCCTGAGGAGTTAGAGACGGTTTCATGTCCTCACCCTCGTAAACTCGGAGGTTTTTGGTGAATTTCTCTCTGTTTTGGTCCGAGTAGCTGCTGCACAGGGACCGGAAACAGAAGTCCAGTATCCAGGACCTCGCCACGCGTTCCATCTCGTGCCCCTGCAGGAATTCCCCGGGTTAATAAACTTTAATCACTTTAATTAAAACCTTTAAACACTTTTATCAACCTCGCATGAATTTCCCCTGCTAACTCTAACAGCAGACAAACTTCCCGCCAAACAAAAACACAGCGCCCCCCGCAGGAGGAGAGGACCCACTACACCTGGGAACGGCAACCCGCGGCTCTTGCATCCTCAATGTTGCGGCTTCATGTGGCTTTGGAAAATAAATAATGATGATGACGATAAGCCTTTATTTGTCACATACATTGTTTCATGCAGCGAAATTGGACTCCTCTGACCATACATACACAAACATCACACTTTCGGAGGACAGGTCATTTGAGAGGTAGCGGAGGAAAAAGGAAATATAGAATAAATATAGAGAGTAAAAGAGAAAAAGAGTGGCAACCGGGGAGGTGTGTCCACCACCCCGGCCCCCTGCCCCGGCCCCCTGCCCCCGACAGAGAGACCGAGGCAGGTTTAAAACATGCGTAAACCGGAAAAGTCACTGAAATATCAAGGTGAAAGTCATCATAGCTTGCGTAGTAATAGAGTAACGGCGATTTTTTAAATCGCGCGATAAGAATCTTGCGCCGTTAACGCCGTTAACGCCGTTAACGGCCCAGCACTAGTTTGTAACTATACTTTTGAAGATAAAGCAGTGCATACACACACTATTATGATAAACATATAGGCCTACTAGAGACATGAGACCTGAAACTAAGAAAACCTAAGAGACCTGTGACGAGATGTAACGGTCTCTTATTTTTATCCATGGCTGTACAGTACATTTATACTGTGTAATCACACACATGAGCCAAAATATATAAAATATTAGGAACTGGGAAATCAAACAATTACCCTTATTATAATTTATGGGAACAAATATCACCTGACATTCTCTTCCCGCTCATTTGACACTGCTGACTACAACAGAATGTTGAGTTTGATTGACAGCTCTCGATGGGTGACCTTC
>JBBPCW010231131.1:0-15054 GCA_037974425.1 Phenacogrammus interruptus
CACACACACACACACACACACACACACACACACACACACACACACACACACACACACACACACACACACAAATAATATGCATGTGTTGGGCCCCCATGAAATTGGGTACATACCACCTACAGAGCAGACCCCTGTTTCCTTTTTAAAAAATGAAAGATAAAAGGTTCAAATGTTTTGTTTCTGTTTCATGCTTTCTTTTTTGTTTCAATACATTAAACTCAAATGAATAGAAATAGCTGCATTACACTTGTCAGAATATGCCATATTTGAGTTTGTTACTTGTAGAAGGTATGTTAACTTATTTTTATTTGGTAAACAGAACATCACCCAGTGTCCCAAAGCATCTCAGTGTTAAGGTGTTCAGTGTGATGCGCACTTTACCATTTAAGAAGCATCACACACACTTGCACACACATATACACAAGCATCCAGAGTACCGCTTACACTGATTTATTCATGAGTGAACAGCAACAAACATTCATTTTTTAAACTAAAGTTTCTTATTCTTGTCTTCTTGTCACTCATTTGGTCTGTGTGGTTCACAGACTGAGGCTGGAAAGTGAATATTTGCAGTGATAAATAATAGAAGGCATAGTTTAATACATACATGCGCTAATCCTTTTTCCATTTATATCACTTTTATATTTTGTTTATCAATTGTTACATCTGTTATTTCTCTTATATGAACTTGCTTCTCATTTATCTACAGCCAGCCTTGCTTCATCAGTCAGAGGAGAAAGAGGAGCACCAGGGCCAAAAGGTAAAACAGAAATGTGTAACCACATAATGCTGCTTTTGCTTTTCATGTTCCAATAAGCTTGTTACATCTGACACTCACTGTGCTTCCAGGTGACTCAGGAGCCCCCGGGCCCAAAGGTTTGTGCAAATCACCTCAGTTTTCATAAATAATAACTTAAAAAGTCACGCTATTGTATTTTGTACTGAGCAGCATATTTTAACTCTCTTAAGAGAATCTCCATCTTTGTTGGAGAAGAAAAAAATAGCAAACACTAAGCTGCTAGCAATTATAAATTATTGAAACAAAATAAAATATAAAACATTCTTATAACAATTACAATATCTACAAGCATGTGTGTCAAACTCGTCTCATGCATTTTAAATGCTTTTCAGGATTTGATGGTAGTCCAGGGACACCAGGTAATTGATGCATTAAAATCGTTAGCTTTTTCAAACTTTTCTGTTAAGTCAGTTATAATGTTGATGAAATAATGTATATCTGCAGGTGTTCATGGAGCAAGAGGAGACCCAGGCCCTGAAGGGCCAAAAGGACAAAAAGGAAGTGCAGGTTAGTCCTTCAGTATTTTATCCAGCACCTTATTCACATTGTTTAGAGCTTCCTATTAGAATATAAGAATCCTCATTCTGGTCCTTTTTCACATTTAACTTTTGTTGCCTCTACATTTTGCAGGTGATCATGGTATAGAGGGACCACCAGGAGTCAGGGGGCGAGACGGCCCTCCGGGACCACGGGGAGAGCCGGGCCTGGCAAGCTTTGGAGAGAAGGGTGAAAGAGGTCCGATATCATTCTAAGCTGTATGAATACATTTGTTCTAGATTTAATGTAAATAAAAACTGGACACTGGATTTTTGTCCTTCTGCTTCTCTATTCCAGTACATTGGATTTGACTTGAAAGTTCGGTTACAGTTACAGTTAAAGTGCAAATCGGCAGGGCAGGTCTAAAACGAGAGTATTCATGTGTAATGTTTAAGCCATGTGGAAAGAACAGCTATACACACTTTTGTTTGGAAGACATACTGCACTTTAAGTTTATAATCACCATTTCCTTTTAAATTCAGTCTACTGGACAACGTTTTCGATGTATCTAAAATTTCATCAGTGTCCAATAAACTAAACTTTAGTATCAACCAGAAACATAAACATTGGCCGTTTTATGAACTTTAATGATGTCATGAACCCCTATAGATGCAGTGAGAAACATATTACACTGAAAAACATTGGAATATAAAATAAAATAATGAATACTTGAATTTTACCTTTAATTTTCATATTACTAAGTACATTTTCAATGTATCACCACAGGCTTTAGAATATATTTATGTAAAAACGTGTATTATATTACCTTTTTTTTTTTCAGGCCTTCAAGGAGTGTACGGGCCTCCAGGTCCAGCTGGTCCACCTGGTCCAAAAGGTTCATTCAGATTAGTAATTGGTTGCTTGTTTATGTCATGTAATCTTTATTTATGCATTCAATTTGAACAGGAGCACTTTAAAATGATTCATAATCATTAAGTTTTACTTATACATCTGTTGTTTTATGAGTAAATAAATGATCATGTCTGTTGTTCAGGTTCTGCAGGACTTGATGGTACACCAGGATTTGCAGGTATGCAGCATTACTCCGATGCTTGTTAATGATCATGATTGGCTTTATAAGAACAAAGTTGTTGACCTGTGTTCTGCCCTTTGCAGGAAGTCCAGGCCCACAAGGTTTCAGAGGAGAGGCAGGCCCTGCTGGACCCAAAGGCAAGCCAAAAGACTGCGAGCCACACTTTAGTCACTTTAATGTACAATAAGATTGCCAGTTAAAGAATTTAATTTGCATTTTATTTTGATCTTAAGGTGACAGAGGGCTTCCTGGATCACAAGGCATTAAGGGTCTGTATTAATAACATTTTAAACCCCTGCCCTTACCAGATCACATGAGTGTTTATAATGCAGGCTGTGAATTTACTTTGAAAAAAAGGAATGTGCGTGTTTTGTTATAGGTGATCATGGTGAAAAGGGAGATCCTGGGATACCAGGTACGAGCCAGTCTTTTAACAATCCATTTATTCAGTAATACACACGTTAAACCTCCGTGACTGAATCTTCTACGATTTGACCTTCCTCTCAGGTTTTGCAGGACCTCCAGGAAGACAAGGACTGCATGGTGAGAAAGGAGAAAAAGGAGCAGCAGGTGAGCAGCAGACATGATAAATAAAACACAACGATTATGTAGGAACATAGTTTCTCTGTTAATTAGCTATTATCTTGGATTATTAATAATTATTGGATTATTAATCATGCCCTGTTTTACTAACAGTCTATTTATTTTTTGGTACCACTTATAAAGGGTTTATAAATGACTATATATTAGTATATATAATATACATCATATTATAAACAATAATTGTGTTATTAATTAGGTTGTTGACAGTTTATAATTCATTAATAAGCAGTTACAAACAAGTTATAAAAGTTCACTCTTTGGCAAGATCTGGCGTTTTAATGCCAGTAGTACGCTAACCAATGCTTACCTGTTGAAGCTGACAGTTTAACATTCTGATAAGCTCAGAAACTAGCAAGATCTGAGCTCTTGCCACATAGTGAGCACGCATCAATCTGTGACAACTGTTATAATAAGATATAATAAATCTGCTTATTAATGATTTCTTAAGTGTCTACAATCTAAGTAACAATCTGATTATAACTCATTTATAAACCCAATAAGGGCAGTCTTATTGTGAAGTGATATCTATCTGTCTCACTTTGGACGTAATCCTACTGAATGTAGACTGTCAGTGTTTTCAATAGGTGTTCTACACATTTAACAAATTAATATATTGTTATGTTATCAGGAGCACCAGGCACGGATGGAGAAAAAGGTCAAAGAGGTAAGTTACAACACAGCAACACAGGTGGTACAGTGGTTAGCACTGATGTCTCACAGCACAAAGACCTTAGAACTCCAGGGATTAAACCAACAAAGGGAACTCTACTTTCCTTTTGGGTTTTGCATGTGCGGGTTTATACTGGGTGCTCCTGTTTCCTCCCACAGTCCAATAACATGCATGTCAGGTGAACAGGAGATGCTAAATTGCTCCTTGGGGTCAGTATAAGATGGACTGTCAACCTATTTAGGGTGTTGCTTTTTGCCCTAGGAGCACTGGTATAATCTCCTGCAACACTTGTTAGAAAAAGCTGCTCAGATAATAAAAGTATGTTCATGATATGGAACAACCTGATATCAAAGGTGTTTTATTTCCCTATTAAATCTAAGGTGACCAAGGATCAATTGGCATCCCGGGAATCAGAGGACCAGCTGGGCCACCTGGTGATGCTGGACCTCCAGGTATTTTAATGGGATTTAATTAGTTTTGAATTAATTTAAATTAAAATGACTGGAGCAAATGCAACAAAGTCCTATTAGTAGTTTTAGTAATAATGCTAGCAGACTCTGAACTACTGCTGGGTTGTTATGGTGCACTTTTAGGACTTTGTACTTGATGTTTTTCCAGTTTAATTTCCCTGTAAATGAGATTTGAGATTAAAATCTAGTCTTGGTTTCTAATGTGTCTATTGCTTTTCATGGATTAGGGGTTACAGGACTTCAAGGACCTCCAGGTAGAAGACACTAATATGGCTTATAATTTCCATCTAATATCAATACAAAATAAATGCAGACCCTCAGTTCTTACAAAAATATATTCTTTTATACAGGAATTGCAGGAAATCCCGGACAGCCTGGTGTTAAAGGTTTTAATTTATACTTTATACCTTTAGACTATACATGAATTACTATACATAAAATCATATACACGTGCTGTGCATCTGCATACACAGAATATGAATATCGGTAAAGTGGAACACTTATACTTCATGTTTTAATGCTTATGAAAATCATTAATGGGCTTATCCTGTGGACGTCAGTTGCTAATTGGTTCGAAGTCCTGTGTTTTTGATGTAATTTCTGATACACTTTTTAAAACCAGGATGATGAACATGAATAATAAGTGAAATAATAATGGTAAATAAATGATGTTAAGGGTATAAAGAAGTAAACTGGATTCAGAATATACAGAATGGGATGCAAAAGTACTGCTGAAATTCTAGAAATTAATTTCAAATATTTTAAAGGTTTTATTTTATACAATTTACCAGGAACTTACTAACAAAGTGTGACAGTGTGTTACTGGTACTGTGAGGGGAGCACTGTGGGTGTATAGTGTTTTGCTGTGTTCATTATTTAATTGTGAAGGCTAGCCAGTAGAAGAAGATCAAGAGGTTAGATTTTCCTGAAATTTTCCTGTGGAAATTTCCACAGGCCGTTTTGTGCATATTACACACACATGTAAATATCATCCCCTATCAGCCCAGTTGACAGTAAAGGTGTCACACTTCTGCAGTATCTCTGCCATCTAAATTTCTGCTTTTGAATAACATAAGTGATATTTTAAGCCTCCTATAAAAGTGTCCTGTTAAATTATATTACATGAAGATTGTGGTAAAAGTGACGATGAAAGGATTATTCCACTTCAGCAATGTTCAGACTGTACTGTCTTGATATGAACAAATTAGGTACATTAGTTGCTTTTTGCAGGTGAAACTGGTGAACCTGGCAGAGTTATCAATGCAGGTAAAGCCACATGACAGACATTTCAGTTATGTTTCTCTGTGTGGTGACTAAGAATCCTCTTGTTAAAGACTAATATGATTTCATGCATCACTTGAATCAGCAGTCGGAGCGAGCTCTGTGGCTATCCCTGGACCACCAGGACCCCCTGGACCTGCTGGACCTGCTGGTGCTCCAGGACTGTCTGGTGGGTCATTGAACTTACTTTTATCTTGCCAGGATTATTTAATTGGACTGTGCTGCTTAAACATATCTGCTCTATTAACCTTATATGTTTTATCATCACAGGTCCTGTTGGTCCTGCTGGCCTTCCTGGCCAATCTGGTAAGTTCCAGATTCAATTTGCAAAAAAATGATATCATTATCAAATAATTAATGTTATTCACAAATAATTGTGCAAAAAATGAACCCAAATTAATGTACTTCGATCAAATTCTTCACCTTTAAAATGGAGGCACCAGAAAGGCTTGTTCATCTGATCATCTAAGAACATTTTGGTTTCCTAAAGAACTTTTCAAGAGATTAAGAGTAAATAATATGTGTGAGTGTGAAGAACACATACGCAACACATTTTAAATGTTCTTGAATGATGTTTGGTAATGAATCTTTACTTTAGCCAAAGATATTTAAAACATTCAAAGGGTTCTTCACACAGCCCATTTACAAAAAACATTCTTTGAGGAACTAAAATGATTAATCTATTGCATCATTCAGAGGACCCTTTACAGTAACATAAGAATGTATATATATTCTTTTAAGTTGCCATAAAGGGTTCTCTGAATGATGCCTCCTAATGTTCAAATGAATGCACCAAATGTAGTGAAAAGCTTACCAAACCAAACCAAAAAGTTAGAGGCTCTTGTGTGGTGACCAGCAGTCTTGGAGGTAGATTCACTCAACACATGAAAGCTGTTCTTCTGGGTTTTAAACCTAAACTTGCCACTGAATGTAGTAATGGTTAATTACACTGCCTTGTCTTGGGGGAATGTACAGGTCTGTTTAGGTTCTTCGTTTGTCTATACAGGTTCTAAAGGTGAAAAGGGGGATAGAGGAGAAGATGGACTCTCAGTGGAAACCAGAGAGACAACCTCCTCATCCAGAGCTTCAAGTAAAAAAAAAATCCTCTAAATAAATAAACAAACAAACAAACAAGCTGATAAATTCACATCATCCAATACTTGGAAAAATCCTTTATATCTTGTATCTCTTTTAGGAATGTTTGGTTCAGCTGATGCTTCCCAAGACATTCAGGGTCCACCAGGACCACCTGGTCCCCCAGGACCTCCTGGACCTTCAGGTATATAAACACCAGTGAAAGCAAGATGATAAAGAAGCATGCTTAGATCCATATGGTTTGCCTTTGAAGTACATCAGTATACCTTACTCTATATACTCTATATGGACAAAAGTATTGGGGCTCCTGACCATTGACCATGCAAATTCATAGACTTTAACATGGAGCTGGTCCCCTCTGAACCCTTGACCTTGGACTCTTCACAATGTCACTTTAAACAATGGCATTTTAAAATGCACACTATTTTTCACCTCACATCCTAAATATCTCACTGCATCATTTAAATTAAAAAAAATTATTTAGCTTGTTATTTTACTTACTTTCTACTTTTATATTTATTGTAGTATTTGTTTTCTACTTATGTTCATGTAAAGTTGGGGGGAGCATGAGACTAAGAATTTTATTCCCGGTAATGATGCTGCATTGTTAACTGTATATGACAATAAAACATTGCAACTATATTCCCCTTGGAAGGCTTTCCACAAGATTTTGAAGAGTTTCTGTGGGAATTTGAGGCCATTCATTCTGTGGAGTATTTATGAGGTCAGGCGTTGATGTTGGCCGGGAAGATCTGACTTGCAATTTCCAGTCCAGTTCCATCCCAAAGGTGTTGGATGTGGTTGAGGTCAGGGCTCTGTGCGGGCAAGATTGGTCCTTCCACACCGAACTCATCCAACCATGTCTTTATGGAGCTTGCTTTGTGCACTGGGGCACAGTCATGCTGGAATAAGAGGTTCTCCCCAAACTGTGTCAACAAAGTTGGAAGTCTGGCATTGTCCAAAATGTCTTGGTTTGCTGAAGCATTTAGATAGCCCAAACCCTGAAAAACAGGTGTGTCCCAATACTTTTTTCTATATAGTGTACTTTACACATACCTTAAGAAAAAGTGACATAAAAGGAATAATTGGCAAATTCAGAACACCATCATTTACTGTGCCATCGGAGAAGCAGTGATGGTGCCTAGGAATATGACAACATGAGTTGGGTTTAATAATAGTAATCATTAAGTGTGTGCTGTCAGAGTAAACTTCAATGACTTTAAGAGTCATTTCTATCATTGTTTTGCAGGTGTCTCTAGAATTGGGCCTCCTGGACCACCTGGAGAACCAGGCCAACCAGGTAAGACTGATGAAGTTTGAAGTGTTTATTGGATCAAGATTTAGGACTCCAAACATAATCCTCAAACTTTTAACTCCCATTTGTAGGCTATAGCCGAGCGGGACCAAGAGGAGAAAAGGGAGATAAAGGAGAAGCTGGAAGTTTTGTGCCCAACTCAGGTCAGGGTCAACAGCCTAGCAAATTATAGCAATGTGGTTCTAATCAGTGAAGAGTAAGACATATGTGATGGCCTCTGAATCTATTTGTCACAATTGCATTCATAAAACCAATTCAATTTATCCTTAAAAAAACAGGGACATTTTTTGCGGGACCACCAGGTCCACCTGGACCTGCAGGACCTAAAGGAGACACAGGTGGGACTTTATGATTGCTGCATGTGAATTTATGTTGCATTTAATAATAACAATAACAACAACAACAACAATAATAATAATAGTAATAGTAATAATAATAATAATAATAATAATAATAATAATAATAATAATAATAATAATAATAACAACTCTTTTAGGACTCCAAGGACCTAGAGGATACCAAGGTATGTGGCCCTGATCACAGTGGTGTGGATCAACAATAGTATGAACAGTACAGAGATAAGAAATTTTATTTTATTTGGCCATCTAGCTCTCACACCTCCTGCACATTGTTTTCTTCTGTAGGACAATCTGGTCAGCCTGGCCTGCCTGGAAGACCAGGAGGATCAGGGGAAGCAGTCAGATGTGAGTTAAGGATATTTTAAATACATTATTTAAGATTTTAAAGCTTGATTCTGTTGCAGTTTTAAAACAGATTAATTTTACTTGGACTACTGAGTGTGTTTTTTTGAATTTTTGAATGAGACCCTCTTTACTCCATGCAGTCTCTGGTTATGGAGGATCTCAAGGTCCCCCCGGGCCACCAGGGCTTCCGGGACCTCCAGGGCAGCAAGGCCAAAAAGGTAACTAAATCTAAAGCAATCTGATAAATACATTTATATGAATAACACAGTAAACATTTACTCACCTACTGGTGCTTCCCAGGTGACCATGGAGTTCCAGGTCCTCCAGGAATCCCAGGAAACTCAAGAGGTAAAATGAGTGCCTTTATTTGTTGATAAAAAATAAAACATTCATTTCTTCTAGCAAAAAAATCTAGAAACTCGCAGAGTTAAATGGTTAACCCCAAAGCTTTTATTGTTTTAATCAGTTGAAATATTAGTACAATTTTTGAGTGCTGAAATGTGGACACATTTTGGTGTTTCTAAAATCCATCTAACAAGTGTGTTTTTATTCTCAGGTTCAGTTGCACTCGAGGCCTCAGGTCAGCCTGGCCCTCCAGGCCCTCCTGGACCACCTGGCCCTCCCGGACACTCTGCATCTGTTTCAGAATATCGCCGTTACGTCAATGAGTACATGCAAAGTAAGTTAAACTGATCTGTGAAAGTGACATATGGAAAGTGCTCTGTAGCAAATTTACTGTTTATTATGTTACTATATATTAATATGTCACATGTGGCCATCAGGTGACAGCATGAGGCAGCACTTGTCTAGCATCCAGGGGCCTCCTGGGCCTCCAGGACCTTCCGTGTCCATTGAGGATGTGGCAACACGGGTCATTGCCTATCTTCAGCGTAAGTCTGGAAACTCTGAAAAGTCTCAGATGGCACTGAAAATCACGCTTAGCCAAACTCGTTATTGCAGTCTTCTCTGAAGTCTAGCAGTGGTATATGAGGACTCTTTGTAGGGATCTTCAATACAGCATATTCTAAATGGTCACAAACTGGTCTTATGTACAAAAAATTAAATTTACTGCAGCCAGATATAACATTTATTCATATTTTAAGTGGGACACTGTCAAACTAACAAAGGGATGAGCAACAGTAGGACTCAACAGCAGGACTCAACAGTAGGACCCATTGAAACAGCTTAAGTAGTCTTTCAGTGCTTACTAACCAGTAGGGGGCATCCTATTTTTGTGAAAGTCCAGATTTAGTTTATGAACGGCCTCGCCATTTCTTATTATTCCCACACTAAAAAAAGACTGAATAACAATAAAGGATGCCTGAAAGTGAGTACTTATTATTGGATGTAAATGGCACCACGTGATTATAATGTTAATAAAATATGTTTCTAGTGTATCATTTAGGTTTTACTGAATCTTGGAAAGTAAAAGAAAGTACTATATAAAAATAAGCAAAAGCTTAGCAGCATATTTCTGTATTTCTACTGTAAAGGAGTTTTGGCAGTAGGACGCTGTCTTGACTGGTTGATGAGCTGAGCAGCTCATTGGCAGTTGGCGCTCATAAATGTCATTGTCACTGTAGCTGAGCAGCATTTTAAAGTAAGTAAAGTAAAAATGAAGTGTCCATTTTCTCACACGTGAACACACCACAGCACACAGTGTGAACAGTATGAAATTCTTCTCTGTATTTAACCCATTCACCAAGTGAAGCAGCAGGCAGCCAGGAATACAACGCCCGGGGAGAAGTGTGTGCGGACGGTACCTTCCTCAGAGGTGCCATTAGCAGTCTTGGGATTCAAACCCATGACTTACTGATCACAGGGCAAACTTTTAACAAATAGACCACCAGCTGGCCCAAATATGGCAGCAGTGGTAAAACCTTCCCCGATGTTCTGTCTTAAGTAATAAGTGCATTTTTCTGTATTAAAACATTTACAAATTCTTTTTATGAAACATTTGCTTGGGGACGCCCTCTAGTGTCTGACAAAACAAGAAGACATCAACCAGATGCCATTTACTATATGCTCAGTAATGTCAATATTTATTCTAGGTTCTGGACTAATTGTTGGAATGAGTGGTGAAGCCAGTGGGGCAGCAAGTGGTGGAGCCAGAGCTGGAGTCAGCGGAGGAGTCAGTGGTAGAGCAGGTGGTGGAGCGAGTGGTGGATCAAATGGTGGAGCGAGTGGTGGAACGAGTAGCATTTCAGTCACTGACATCATTGCATTATTACAGAGTGAGTATTAGATGTCAAAAACACTGCTGTAAAAGTGCATTTGATCCTCCTAACTCAGTTTCAATTGTTGTTCAACAATGACTGTTGTGCTTTTGGGATGCTTCAGGGGATGATGTCAGGCGTTATGTAATTGGCCCACAAGGACCACCTGGACCACCAGGCCCAGCAGTAGGCGGAAGCCTAGGCAGCATAGACACACAGGAAGTGGCGAACTATGTCATCAGAATATTGAATGGTGTGTTCCTTTCCATTTTGTTTTTGAATCTCACTCTGCTAAAGATAAATGATGTGATTAAAATTGTTTGCTTTCATTTTCAGATCGAGGGCTGACAGGTAGACCTGGATCTCCTGGCCCTCCTGGTCCTCCTGGGGTCCCTGGCCAGCCAGGGTCCTCCTACAGTGACATCACTGCTTTGATTGAGAGTAAGTTTAACTTTGTTTAAACTTACTATAAAGTGTCCTCAAGAAATAAGTTATATTATCTGTTCAGCTCTATTCGGAGCCTCCTTGAATCCTACGCTTATTGTTCAGATCCCAGTTCCCTATTAAAATTTGAAAACCTTATAATTAATTCACAATTTATTGTTTGTTATTATGACACTTGCAAATTAATATTTAAAGCCCTAAGAGATCTGAATTTGTTTCAGAATATGTGCATGCTCACTCATCCAAACTGTGCATCACCGTGGATTCAACAATAAGAGTAGCATTTTATTAGTGTTTCTTTTATTAGTAATTGAAAATGCTATAGAAAAAAACGTAATTCCTTAGGTTTTAAGGCATTAGATGACATTGCCAGACATGTGAAATTGGATTACCAATACAAAACTAATTTGTAATTAAAATTTCTATGAGAGTAATCTGTGAGTCCAAACGTTATTTTAAAAGTTTCGTTTGAGGTGTTTCTTTGCGCCCTCACTTTTAAAAAATTATGTCTGCAGGATCAGGGCTTAGTGGTGCTGGTCGTCCAGGTTCTCCAGGCCCTCCAGGAAGACAAGGCCCACCAGGCCCACCCGGGCCATCTGGACCCCCAGGTCTTTCAGGTTCAGGATACCAGCTTGAAGATATCCAGGTCTATCTGCAGAGTGAGTTTATCTCTCTATATACTCTTTCTTCATGTAAACACAAGTTTGTCATCTCATTAAATATATTGATTTTCCTTTCGTATGTATTTTAGATGCTGGCTTCAGGGGTATCCCTGGCCTACCTGGCCCCCCAGGACCTCAAGGGCCTCCAGGCAACTCAGGGAGTATCGTTTCATATGATAGAGCAGCACAAAGCTCTCTCATTCGTGCGGAGCTTCAGGAGTACCTCAGCAGTGAGTTCCTTTTTTTGTTACACTAATAAATCGTGTGATGGTCTTTGGTCTTTAATAGTATGATAGATCAAGCAATGATGAACTGGTGTAGTCGTGTGAGATAAGTATGTTTATGTTATCTCTCCTGTGAAATATTTCACCCGTTTAGTTTTCAGAAGGCAGCACAGGCCACAGAGCTGTTACTGTATCTGATAGCTGAGTTAAACCCATGGATCATTAAACTGGTTGGGATTTTACAGGTGATGCCATGCGTCGTTACGTGTCTGGTCTGCCTGGTCCTCCTGGTCCTCCAGGGGGTCGTGGTGAGAAAGGAGACCGCGGTGATCCTGGATACAGCAGCGGAGGAGGATATTACTACGGTGCTGACCGTAATGGAGCCAGGCTGGCTGAAACAGACTACTCCAGTGTTGCTTTAAGAGTGACCGACTACATTCGGAGTGAGTGAAGTTGCCTTTCTTTAACATGCACTGCAGCACAAGGCTGAAAATATTACTCCAGTGCTGTTCAGACAGGATCAGTTAAAGTTACTACAGCACATCTTTAACATTAATGACCATCTGGTATGGGATAAAAGATCTATGAACACAGCCATGGGAACAGTTGTCACACTGGGGTTGCAGATTTTTTTAAAGGGTGCGAGGTAAAATATTAGATAGGTGGGTGGAGAGGGATGGAAAGGTGGAGACATTATAATGGAGACGGATTGGCGGCGAACACATCATTTTTCAAAAAATAGAAATAGTGTGAAACAGTCTAAAACTGGTGTTTGCTCTACACACAGACAGTTTGCTGCTCTTTCTTTTGGCGCGCCGCTCCTCAGCCGCTCTCCAGACCCCCTCATTTTGAGAACTTTCTGTCCTGAAAGTTCTCCCGTGTTCAAAGATCTTGTGTTTTTTCTGTTCGTCTCTAAGACCTAAACTGAAATAAATTTGGTGATGTTTGTTTTTAATGGCCATTTGTGTGTATTTTAAATCCCCAGTAGCTGTTATTATTATTATTATTATTATTATTATTATTATTATTATTATTATTATTATTATTATTATTATTATGTATTCTTAAAATTACAGTAACTTAGTTCTACACAACATAAGAAGACCAAACAAAGCTCAGCAAGACATTTGATACTTCGAGCATCAACACAAACTGGGGGAAGTTCCATATAAGGAGCTGTCTTACTGTTTGCCGACAATTTACCATTTGTTGCACTGCCAGTACAGATCCTTTCTGCTCGTGTTCTGAGAGTTAAGCATACTTTCTGGGCTCCTGCAGTGGCCCCCAACACCCCTACACCCCATATATATGTATGTGTATAATTATCATAAAAAGGAGTCTCCGGTCAATTTCTGCATTATTATAACGATCTTTATCATACACAATGTCCTTTACAGAAATAGAATAAAATATTAAGCATACAAAATAGTAGGAAGTGAAAAGAATGAAGTAAAAGGAGTAATAGAATACATAAAAAATATAAAAAAGACATTAAAAGAGTGATGGAAGTGCCCTTACCTCCAAACTTCAGTTCATTTTATAATGCAGGATTAATAGAAGCTAGAAGAGATAATGAGAGATTATGATAGATTTGGGACAAAAAGCACCAAGATGCTCTGAATAATTACATCACCCCACCTCCACTTATTTTTCTAATTATATATATATATATATATATGTATATATATATTATAATTACGGTGTATATAATTATATCAACTTTGCTCCCATTTAACCCTGCTGTGACTGATGGTTCTGTTTGTTTTTCTGTATATTTTAATCCACTGTATATCTCTCTTAAGTGACTGAATGACCCCTTTCCCTGCCAGGTCAGGGTCTGCTTCAGGAAATTAATGAGGAGTACTGGCGAAGACAGTCCATGGGCGTCCAGGGACCACCTGGGCCTCCTGGTCCAGTGGGACAGCCTGGATACAGCCGCGTTTTTGCTGCCTATGGGAATGTGACTGCTGATCTCATGGACTTCTTTAGAAGTAAGTTTCTTTACTGCTTTTATTTCTGAGACTTATCAACAATTGTAATGTCAAATATTGTTGACTCCGGTTACTATATTGAAGTAATATTGAAACTATTGGGGGTGGAGTTATCTCAGTTAGTTCAGTGGGTAGGATACTTGCCTCCGGACCAAAAGGTCAGGGGTTCGAATCCCACCTTCAGCATACCACCACTGGATCCCTGAGCAAGACCCTTAAGCCCAAGTTGCTCCAGGGAGACTGTCCCCTGTAGTTAGGGAATGGAAGTCGCTTTGGATAATTGCCATGAATGTAAACTGAAAATGAGTATTTGATTGTATTTTACTCTATTACTGGTCACATCCAAGAAGAAACACGTTTTACTCTGTAGATTTTTATTTATCTCCCACAGGCTGTAAGATTCCTTTATTTTTGAATTCTTGCACCTTTCATTGTGGGTTTATTAACTCGTCAAACCCAGCTTATATTAGTATAAAATTAAATGTTGCAGTAATGTGCTAATCTATATTTGTGCTAGGCCAGCACTGGCCTAGCACTGGTCTCTGACTTTCCCTCCAAAAGGTCCAACTCCAGCTGTCCCTCTTTATCATTCAACTGTGTTAAATAAAAATAGAGTTTTATTAAGTTAAATAAACATTTAGACATGAAGGTGTGCTCTGTGATTTATTACGGCTGCAAACATTTTGACTGACGTTTTAGAAAATATCACCAGCACCACAGAGCTGAACGCTGATTAAACGCTTGCAATATCTTTGGAAATAATAAAGGCTAATTATCAAATTTTAGTATCACCCATCACACCTAACTGTTGTTTTCACTTTCAGTACACGGCACAATTCCAGGCCCACCTGGCAGGCAGGGACAGAAAGGAGAAAGAGGATATCCTGGACCCAAAGGAGACAAAGGTATTTCTGAGGGTTTATGTGTCTTGGGTTACATACATACATACATACATACATACATACATACATACATACATACATACATACATACATACATACATACATACA
>JBBPCW010232389.1:0-15033 GCA_037974425.1 Phenacogrammus interruptus
GCACAGCATACCGCGAGTGCAGTGGGCCAGTCATGGGCTGAGAGAGTTAGAAATTTGTTCTGGGTAGATAATGTTCTGCATTGTAGGTCGTGCACCACGCCGGAGGGGAGGAAGACGCCGAGGCGAGCCACAGGGAGCTGCACGACTGGGGTGTTGACCAGACATCATGCCAGGGAGCTGTGAGGAGCCGGCGTGAGGATGGACAAGTGGAGATGGACGGAAAACACATGACCAGGGACCGCATGTAACAAACAAGGGACTATGGGCGCTGCCAGAGGGGTTTGAGGTCTTTTTTTGTTTGTTTGTTTTTCATGGTGGCAGTTGAGGCCCTAGAACTATTAAGTTTGAAATCTTTTTCTTTTTCCTCCTTTACTCACATATGACTGGCTGGTTAGGATAGACTAGCACATATATGAGTACCTGTGTTTGTCTCTTCTTTCCCTCTTCTGTGGGAGGTAAAAACATATCGGTGTGCAGTGGTACTTTCACTTGAGTGCAGTGTATACAAGAAAATCTATGTACTGTGATTATACGGTGGTGTGCTGCATGCTTTGCTATGAACACTGTAGGCTGGGGGAGGGATTCAAATCCAGGGGAAACATGTGTGAAAAATCTTATCTTGAGTCAGTCATTATAGGTGTATAAAATGCAGTTGTTGTCTGAGAGTGTTCTTTCCCTATTGTCTATTCACCCAAGAGATCCTCATCAGGGGTAAAAGAAAGAAAAGCAAACTTAAACAACCAAAATAAATAACATTGTTGGGGCCTATTTACCCCGGGTCACCACTGGGGAGAGAAGACAGAAGAAAATAGTTTGTGTGTGCATCTACCCACCTATGTGTTTGCCTAAGTGTACATGTGAGTGTGCATGCAGTGTCTGAGTTTGTCATGGAATGTTTTGTAATAAGGGCGTTTGCCCAAGACAGGCCGAGGAAGCCCCGGAGGCCGCGGGGAACCACAAACACATGGCATTCTGGCCACATGCTGCAGGAGGGGGCATATGCCAGCCCCAAGCAACGGAGGGGGTGGACTCCAGACATGGCCCACCACAACCACAGGATAGGAGCACAGTGTTCAATACCTCTCTGAGCACCAGCATTGTCCCAGCACGATTTAAAGCCTTCAGCCTTCATCTCTTTGCCCAAAAAGTCTTCAGTGTCCTCCTTCAATGTCTACTGTCTCATCGTTCTTCTGGCCATACCCGTCTTAATAAAAAATGACATAGGCTTTAGTTCGGCGATCAACCCCATTATCCCTTATCATCTGAGAGAAACCTAAGAACGCTGGGCTTGAAAACCTGTTCTGTCTAGAACACTAAGATACTTGATATTTACATCACAAAGAAAAGTAGATTCTTGTTGATTCTCAGTATTAGCTCAATTGCCAAGAAAGCCTATCTTTGGACTGAGAAGATTAAAAAAGGCTCTTTAATGGTGGGATTTTGACAAAATAAAAAGGTAAAAAACTACTACATTTAAACCAGGATTAAAAGATGACCTTGTCTCTTTTTTGCCAGACTTTTGCAGTTGATGTTTGGGAAGCATATTACACTCCATTTCCTCATTTTTTGGTGGTGTTGATTAAAAATTTAAAAGAAAAAAAGAAAAGAAAATCAGTGATCAAAGTCTTGACAGAAAATCCGTTAGAGGCCACCATTGTACAGGATTTGGGGGACTTTGGTTAGATCAGTGGGTGTGGTTCCCCTGGCTTTATGGAATAAGGATACAGGGATTAAATAATAATGTTTAGGTGTTTTTACACTTGTATAACTAGGCTGTTTTGTGTTGGCTCTGGTTGTGTGTTCACCTTCACAGTATTCTTAGGTTTGTGTTTGCTCAGGTTCTCCTTTGAGTTTTAGGCCCTGTGCCCCTTTGTTTTGTATTTAAATAAATAGAAAAGTATGGAAGTCCGCTCCTGTGCACCCTTCTTGAGCGGGCATGACTCAAATGTGACACTACTGTAGTTTAAAACCTCATATGTATTAGTTATTCAGCCCAGGATTCAGAAATACTGCTGTATTTTTTCATTAAACAGGGATCAAAACAAATCACAAATGCATTAAGAATGCCTACTTTTACTAACTGACAGAAAAATAGCATACCTGTTGGACCGCATCCAGGCTCCTCTGAATCTTCTGGAACTTTCTCTAAATATAGATTAATAAGCACAACAGAAATATACAAATAATTTTATGTCCAGATTTGAAAGTACATTTGAAAAAGAATTAGGTGTTATACCATCTGACTCATTATTGTGTTAATTTAATCAAGGCTTTTCCCATTAAATTCTGTCAAACGTCCTTTCTCAAGTACCAGCTGGAGGGTGCTCTCAGGTAGGCAGTAAAATTGTCAGTGCACACAAATATCATGGCCTAGAAAATCAGCCAATTAATCAAGGGTTCAATAGTCCCAATCTGATTCCACAGCTTAGCTAAAGTAAGCGTATACAGATTTTTGGCACTGCATGTTTTTGCGAAATCCCTAATGCAGTCCAAACCTCACAAACAAGTCATTGCTAAAGGCTGTGCAAAAAGGTAGGTGTTCTCCTTAAATGCACCACATGTGCTTCTGTTTTTGACAAGCAGATTGAGCGAAAGGACCAAAGTAAAATCTGGATGGAGCTCTGATTCATTTTGTGGCTTGTAAGCAGACAGTAGCGTCCGTGATACTTCCCCTTCTCGCTTACGAATGAACAGCATGACTTGAGTTATTGTCATTTTTGCCATTCCACAAGCATTGCTATTCTGTTTTTTTAAACACACTGACTGTAAGTAAGGAGTTTAAAAAAGACTGAAGTGTTTTTGGCCCTGTTGTGCAGTACTTGTGATAACCTATATTTTGGACGATATTGTCATGTACCAGAGGAAAACAATAAAAACTTAAATTATATATATAAAAAAGACAGAAGTGCATTTTAACCCTCAAACCACACTTTCTATACATATATGTTTTCCCAGTTCCATAACGCAGCAGTCATTCCTGACTAACATAATAATAATAATAATAAGTTTAATTTGTATAGCGCCTTTCCCAAGCACAAGGACGCTGAATAGCATTAACAATCCATAAACAACAATAATAACAATTCACACAACGATTTGACATGAGGCATTTGCCTGGTCCGACGACAAGTGGTAGCAGTTGCACACCACACAGAAATACAAACATTTAAATTTCATGCATCTAGTACAGCAGTATATCAGTGTATACAGTAAAATTATGAATGGTAACATTGTTCAAACCGGTAGTTTTGAGTTGAGACTTAAACACTTGCAGTGTGGTGATTGAACGAAGAGCCAGGGGTAATGCATTCCAAAGCTTTGGGGCCGTGACAGAAAAGGATCATGTCACACTGTCTTGGTTCATTGAATTTACTAGCTTCCAAAGACCATCCGAGATGTCCCTTAGAGCAGGTACAGTCAAAGCAATGTGGGTTTAAGACGCTGCTTCTTCTTAAACAAGTCTTCAGGCCAGGTTTAACCCCTGTCTGGAGGTTTTTACCCACATTCTCTTTTAATAAATCCACTGTCAAAGTTCCCCATAACTCCCAAATAAAGGCAGGCGCAAATGCAGACTTCCATATTTCTAATTACTTTATTAAACAAAAAAAAAAACTAGGAACAATAACAAACGGAGATCAGGGAACTCACAAGCCACGGTTAAAAAATGGGTTGACAACAGTAAAGAACTTAAATGTAATACCAACTTCCCAAACCACAGCACACTGGCCGGCTGAAACACAATGTAAACAAATACAAGACCGGTGTGCTTAGCCTTCATAAAAAATAGTCCCCATACTTGAACAAAACAGAAAAGGGCAGCCTCTAGCGGCCGCCAACCGTCAGACCCACATTTCTTTAAATGTCCCATGACATGAAAATTTCACTTCATGGGATTTTATTAAACATGAATAAAAGTTTCCCTAGCCTGCCTATGCTACTGCAGTGGTTAGAAACTGCAATAGGTGTAAAGAGTGCTTTGATCATTCAGAGAATGACAGGTCAGTTAGCCTGATCTGGAATTTGGCCCCATTGTGGGACTGACTGGCTCGAAGTGGCTGCAATTCTGCACCAAGGCTGAATTTCGAAAAGAGACTTCAGATACAGTTTTAGGGGACCACTAAGACCTATATAAAAGCTTACAAAAGCAGCATGTCATGGGACATTTAATAAAAAAGATCTTAATTACAGTAAAATAATTATACAATATAATACGTTTAAAAAACAGAAAAAACAAATGAAATCAACAAAATAAAACTGCATTTTATACACCCTTATTGCCAGTACACACCCTTTTAAAGACATGATGGAGCTTGTTTATGTTTTTCTTTATGTGTTCACTGCAAGTGTGCACTGGCAATAAGGGTGTATAAAGTGCAGTTTCATGTCTGGCCTACAGAGATAGTAAAGAGTAAAGTTTGTAAACACCTACAAAATTAAAGCCAATCTACAAAAAGTACCAATTAAAACACCTAAAAAAATATCAACAAATTAATCAAATTGTGACAGCTTTTAAAAGACCAACTTCAGCTTTAAAGCTTGCACTTTTGGGGACAGCTTAATTCCATTCAGTTCTAAAAATAGTTTCTGAGACACCTGAAAATGTAGTGCATGGGGGTATGCAAGCTTGATGGCATAAATAAGCCCCCTAAGCTGTTTGAGCATTTTGCAGTACTGCTGCATCTAGGCAACATCTCCTTGCCTTCAAGAACAGATACATCCACGGGGTCCTCTCCATCTACATTACATACAATCAAAATCTAGAGAAGGGGTTCCCAATGCAGTGTCCGCTGGCACCAAGATGCCTCTGAGGACCACACGAGTCATCTGCAAACCTGTTCTAAAGATAGCACTACTCACCAGTTAGCAATGCCTAATGTCATCCAGTTGCAACTCTTCTTTAATCACATTTGCAATTATATAGATTTGAAAACGACAATATCAAAAAAAAAAACAACAAAAAAACAAAACAAAACAAAAAAAAGTTATTTAAGACCAGCTCATAAAAATGGGAGCCCTTTGTATGGCTCAGGACCTGTGGAGTAGCTCTCAGTTTTAAACCTGGAGAACCCACAGGGTCAAATTAGACCACTGTTAATTGCTGCTACCCAAAATAAACAAACAAAAAAAACCCAAAAGCCCAGTGCCACTTCTGGCCCCTGCATAGAGACACCTAGTGGATGAATATTGAACTGACACAAGCCAGAGTGGTAGTGACGAGTAGGCTTACCACATGCTGTTTTTTTGAGCTGGAAACCTACCCAAACAAAATAGTCTTCCCAGAAAACCAGCGGTTGGTAAAATTGTGTATTTTTTGTTAATCTATTTAGTATTAGCCTGCAGAATACCTAGAAGTACATTTTATATTCTTTTTGGATAAATTAGCCACTCTGAGCCAAAAAACGATGGGCCAAAAACTACCCTTTGGTTCTTTGAGTGACTTTGTAGATGGAGAATGGTGACAGTATTTGACTTATGGGCCTGTGGCAGACGTAATGAGTCACAACCGATTCAACCTGTTACTCGCTGCCATTCACTTTGTAGACAACGAAATGGCCAGTGAAGCAGTAAAAAAGGATCGAGTTTAGAAACTGAGACCATTTTTGGATTCTTTTTGCGGACAATGTCTGACTTTAGCTCCTCGCCAACAACAGTCCATTGATGAGATGATGGTGCCATACAAAGGGAAATTTGGTTGCATAAGGCAGTACATGAAAGGGAAGCCACATCCATGGTGATTCAAAGTATGGGCACGCTGCTGTGTCTCTGGCCTCTTGCATGACTTTGACATATATCAGGGAAAAGGTGGTGGCAATGAACAAAAAGGGAAGAGTCAGTTGGGAGTTGGTGGAGACATTGTGATGAAGCTATGCAAATCGTTTGCAGAGAAAATACATTTCTTGATTTTCACTGACAATGTCTTCATGTCCCTCATTGAGAAATTATTGGCAAAGGGAATCTACTACACAGGAACTGTGCGAAAAAAACATAGGTCAAAGTGCAATTTTTGCCTTGCAGTCTTGCGTTTCCATTGGCCGAAGTGTGTTTGTTCATTCGAAATCCAGTTCTAACATGCAACAAATAAAGGAAAAAAACAAACAAATCCAAACAAAAACATTGTTAAATGTTGCTGAGTGTTTGCCTTATTATTTTCCTTAATTTAAAATAATTTGCATTGGCAGTGTTTGTTATTGTGATTCACCTAAAGCCCAATGGGTCAAATTTGGCCCTAATCCTAAATAAGGAAATAAAGGGTTAAAATTGAACAAGTGGATATTTTGGTGTTCAGTGAATTTATAGACATAATTTAATGCATAGTTCATAATTTTCAAAAGAAGAAAAGGGGTTCTCCAGGGCTAAAAAGTTTGGTGACCCCTGATCAAGAGGATGTGCTTAGTGGCATCACTGTGGCTGGCCTCCTGCATACAATTTAGAAAATAATGAAAATAATTCTATCGAGAAACAAAAATAGCACTGACATCACTATTGTCGCAAAAAGACAAGCTAAAAATGACCACCATTAAACATCTCATGAATTAATAAAATCTAAAATTTCACAGTGAATCGGTATAAGTAACATTTGTAGATCATTATATACAGACTGTAGTCTCTGAATGAACGTTGCTCTTTTGTGACAGAGGTTCATTTAAATCAGAGACATTTTCTGGATTTTCTGGACAGGACAATAATTCAGAACTTGTCTAGCTCTTGAACCAGTAATGTACGGTGCAGATAGTCCCTAGCTGATTCCTCCTGATTGTGTCCTGCAGAAGTAACAGTTCTGATGGGGATCTGATGCTGAAAAATGTGCCATCATTTTGTCTAATTCATGTGTCCTGCGCTACATCCAGAAAAGGAGGTTTCCTGGGAGCTGGGATTCTGAAGGAGTGAGCTATTACTTTCATAAGCCGGGTTTCAAAAGGTGGGTATCACAAAATTAGCTGTCCAAGGATATGCTCGATACTCGCGGTAAAAGTATGATGTCAGAGAGGAACTGTCATTCTGGAAGGCCAAAGAGGTATGCAACGGCAGTAGTGAGGTCAGGAATGTCATGCAGCACAATGTCCCCTTCCAACACAATTGTCTGGTCTCGCACACACAAGCTGATTTCGTCATCTTGTAGGACGGTGAGGGTGGCAACAGAGCGAGTTCCAAAATGTCCTGCGACAAACAAATGATGCATTATTGTGAACCAAGAAAACTGAGTTATTATTTTAAACCTAATTTTACTACCAAGCTACTGACTTGCCATTGAAATCGTGAAGGTTTTAACCAGAAAAGGTTGCAATATCTGTAATATGGAATATGATTTCATGCCATCGGACACAAACAAGTCCTGTGTGTGTGTGTGTGTGTGTGTGTGTGTGAGTGAGTGAGAGAGAGAGAAGTTGACTAGTCGACTTTTCTGTTAATGCCCTAGTGCCATATGACTAGGGCACAGTGAAAGGCGAGAACAAACACTGTCGCGATGTATATTGCCAAAAATATGGTGCACAAAAATACTGTAGAAAAGCCAGGATTCATTAACATGCTAAAAAAAAAGGTGTGTGTACATGTCGGATTGAACTTTAACCCTCAAGTAAAAGAAAAAACAAAGTTGAAAGAATTTGTCATCTGTAGTTTGATTTTGAGGAAATTCTGGGAAAATCAATTAAAATCAGATTTTATTTTTAGGCCATATTGTCCAGCTTTAGTTAAAGTCATAAAACAGCTGCAATCCTCAGCCTATATTCTCTTATTTAATTGTTGTTTAATTATGTTTTAAGTGAAGGGGCAATCTAAATGTATGAAAGTACTTAAACCTACAGAGCACTCCAGAAAAATATTTGCAGCATCTTCTGAGGAAGAAATGTATAGGCCTCTCAGTGCTGCTGTCGCTCGGTGGGACACGATTTCTGATGTGTGAAGAGAATTCAGTAGAAAATACTAATATTTCAATTAGTATAGTACTGGAGCAATCCTCTAGATAGTGTAAATTGTCAGGCAAAGGAAAACATCACTAACCTGTTAGTGAAGTTTATCCAGAAGGTCGTCCATCTCTTGACCAAAAGCTCCTTACTTAGACCAATACAGTTTTAGCAGGCCAGGCACAAATTTGTGAAGGGATGCATTAAAAGTCCCAAAAAGGTCTTTGCTTGTGATCCGACGAAATTCTTCAGAAATCTCAACAAGAAAATTAACAAAATATTGTCATTTATACATTACGACAATGTCAAGATTTCTCTGCAATGAAAATTCACTAGCATTATAGTCAATGCATAAGTTAATTGCTAAATAAAGCATCCTGTCCTCCTCAGAATAAAACAGAGCAGGCCATCTCTCCTGGACCTCATAGAATAAGCTGACCCTCCAGGACCTTTCTCCGCCTGAGGGAAAATGTCAGCTCCATCTTCTGCTGTATTAATGTCATGGTTTTTTCTTCTTTTTCCTTTCATTGACCAGATAAACTCTTTCCTCTTAAAGAGTACAGTCGTCATGGTGTTGTGGGTAATCTGGCACATGATTGACCTCTCCACGTTTGGGCTTCTTCAGGGTCGTTTTCAACTCCCCTTTTTTTCCCGGTTTACATTAACCTCATTGCATCCTGCCCGACGAAGCTTTGATCTATAGTTTTCAAGTTTGTACTCGATACTTGTCTTCCATCGTTCATAGCCCGTGATGCCACCAGGCTCCTACGGGCATGGATGTTTTAGAACCAGTGCAGCAGCAACTGACTCAAGCTTATTTGTCTGGGTAGCATTTGATTCCAAAAACAAATTGTCCCTGCAATTTTATCCAATATCTCCATCTTCACGTCTCTTGTCAGTGCTAGGCCCTTTTTGACTTTTCATACATCTCACTGACCTTCCTCAATTCTAGTTCAACATCATACGCAAACTTGGGAGCGGGCCAATCAGCTAAATGCCTTAAATTTCACTGAACAGAATCGGTCCAAATAGGCCTCAGATCTTCAGAGTGAAGACAGGAGACTGAACCAGTGGGTTGGTTACGGGGAGATGAATCAGAGTTCCACATTATATACAGAACTGCGCACTCAGCAGGTAATTCAGACATTTCTGTCAAGTTGCATAATGCATTTCCAAACTCTGGATCCTCAAACTGTAATGAGAAATCACCTTGAAGTTGGAGTCTCTCTAAGTACATTAATCAATTGCTCCACAGATGTTGGTACTTCAGCAAGTAGGATCCGCCGGGCTTCTCTGGAGGAAAGAACCACCTGAAGTAACAAAGTCTGAAAAGAGGGGAGAGAAACAATTTTGGGGAAAACAAAGAATGAAACCTGATTTGAAACCTGATTGATACCATAAGAGTGTTAGTAGAAAAAGACAATTTCCAGATACGTGGATACACACGGATTATATTTGATTAGGTATTAGTGTCCTAAGAAAAAAAAAAAAACAGCCCAATTTTATACTGTAAATCTTACTTTCACACAAAACGAATGCTTAGTGGGAAGAGGGAAAAGGAAACAGGAAAGTAAGACAAGAGAAGTGATAAAGGGAGGGAGAGAAATAGGAACCAGAATGAAGAGAGGGTGGGCAGAGGAGAATTAAATAAGAAGAAGGAGACGGTAGGGGGTGAAAACATACCATTTTGATTAGCTTTTACTGGAGAATGATCGTCCTAGGGGTCACGAAATGCTTTCCACAAACTGAGTATGCTGCTAGAGGGTGGTAATCTGCCAGCATATCTGGATCCAGAACAAGGTGGTCTGCACAGGTGTCTTCGACAAGCTCATAGGACCTAAAATGTTCAGTGTATCAGGAAGACAGTCTTTTACAAATGAATTTCAATTCTTCTGCATTCACAAGTGTAGTTGCAATTTTTCTGAATTCTGGAAGGCCACTACACTGCCCAGCAGATAGAATAATGCCCGCAGATTCATGCAGGTGAATCTTTTTAGACACAGACACTGTCTAGATGTGGGTACCTCTTCTGTATTTCACACTTGAGTGATGGATCCAATTCTGAAACCCCACTTCCACATTTTCAACATACAGTTTTGGCTTAAAAAGGTTCCGACCACCCAAATGGTATACAATCATCTGCAGGTGTTTTAAGGAGAGTCTCATGCTCAGAATGGTCCATAGCAGCAAATAATATGTGGGTAGTGCTCAATGAAGTGGTGTTTCAGCCTCAGTCTGAACTCTGGAAACGTACTGGTGAGCAACTTACGATGATCCAGTAGTTTGCAAGATAAATAACAATGCTTCCTCATAGAGACACAATGTCAACAATTTCCTTAAGGTCCATTAAAATCTCCCATAATCTCCTGTTTTGGTATCTTATGTCCAATCATAATAGAAAGTAAACGCAGCAGTGTCCAATTCTCATGTCCATTGCCAACAACTACTCATTTTTCAAAGCTTGCTTTTGGGACTTTTTAGGCTTGTTTTCTTCAGCTGAATACTGATATGGAAATGATTTTGTGTGTTCATTTAATGCAAGAAGCCTTTTGAGACCAGATTTTTCAAACATAAGGACAATTCCACAGGGATAACTCATTCAAAAGGGCCATGCAAAACATCTGGAGGTTATTGGATGAAAGAACAAGAGATTTCCCAGTACACAGTCACTTTTTACCCCATTTACACTTTGCAGGTCGTCCTTTTGCATAAGCTCTTCCAGAAATATATTATGTTGATCAACATCCCACAGCTGGAAATCACCACCTTCGGCAGTTGCAATTTGGTCCTGACTAATCAAACAAAACCGACAGAACTTGTCAAAAGTAAAACATTCATGAAAAACTGCAAGACCATGTGCACCAAGGTTATCAGCACACACAAAACACAGTGCCCTTTACAAACTTGCCCAAAAACTCCCTCTTGTTCTAGATGCATTATGTCTTTAAGCAATGGCTCAAAAAAAAATTCATAACCATACTGTTTGATATGGAATTGAATATGGTATGATATGGAGCTAACAGAATTGAAGTGAGACTCAATCTGAACCTGGCTGGCAAATTTAGTTCTATCCAATATACTGTAGCAACCTTATGAAACTTTTTAGAGGTACCCAGTGGGTTACAAACTTCAAAATCATCAATATATAATGCCAATCTAATACATGTATGTTGCTGTCCCAGTAGCTGATTGTTCTTGTAATACTTGCAGTCTTGAAAATAATTAAATTTTCCGGATAAACCTTTTTCATAAAATATAACTTTGTCCAAAAAAACTGCACACCCAAGTAAAGTCTTAAGTAATTTTGTGATAGCCCATAAAAACTCTTTTGTTTATATATCTGTGTTGTACAGATATTCTGTAGGTTCAATAATAGGAAAGTGTTCTCTGAAATAGATATTTTTTCTGTGATCTGTAGATAGAGAACCTTTCTCTGTTGTTGCTAAAAGCAGTGTATTAGTTTGAACTACAGAATTAGAGATTTCTTGCAAAACAGAAGAATTTACTTCAATTTGATTTTTTGCAACAATCTTTTTGCAACATTCAAACTCAACAGTGTGGAAAAGACAGCAGGTTATGGGAATCTTCAGAGAGTGGCTGCACTGCTTAAGCACCAAGCATTCACGGGCAACAGACCAGGCAGAAACTTCTAATATTCATCAAAACAAAAGAAAATAATGAATTCCCAACTGAAGCTGACGTCCAAATCTGGCTAGGTTACAACAAGTACAACTTTCTGTTCGAAAAATGTCTGACGACAGCAAAAATTCAGCGGAAACTCGTTAAAACCTGTTCCAACTGATAGATGCACTCATGACTCGAACGACCCGTCTCTGAGCGGCTCAGATTCGGAGGAAGTTAAGGAGCGCTAACCCGATTCAGGCTCTGACTGACGCGAGAAGACCACTAGGTGGATTCAATTTTACAGGAAGATGTAGGATAACCCTCATCTAAGAAACTGTAAGTTATGCAACTTTTATTGTAGTAATTTATGTTGTAATGGTTATAAGATGTATACTGTGGCGGGTTTATAACTTTGACATGATGACGTTAGGACTCGACGGATTCGGTTCAATGGAGACCACGGATTCGTGATTCGTGAGTTATTTAATGGATTCGGGTGATTCACCCGGATGAGTCGTGAATCGCTCAGCTCTAGCATAGATTTTAGATTAGAAAAGGAGTGCTCTTAAATTTTGCCACAGTATAAGTTACTAAAAAATAACCAACCTGAGCCAACGTAATTCAATTTAATTAAAACAAAAACTGTCGCTACTTACCTGCTTGAGCAAAACCGTTGCCGGTTCCCAATTCTGTTCTGTAAATTTCCGAACACCAACCACTCAGGGACGACAGACCAGGCAGAAATCTGTAATATTCAACAAAACAAAACAAAATAATGAATCCCCAACTGAAGTTGACGTGCAAATCTGGTTAGGTTACAAGTCACAATTCGAAAAATGTCAGACGACCGCTTAAATTCAGCAGAGAACTTGTTAAAACCAGTTCCAACTGTTCACGAAAAAAATTCCTCAAGACTTACAAATATTTGTTCTGCTGATTTGAATATATTTGTGAGGACAAAATAAGAAAAAAATGTAGCACAGACAATTTTTTCTGAGTTGCAAATTTTAAAGCATTATTTTTGAGTCACTTTAATTAGAAAATTTTAATAAGACCAATAATAACTAGTTATAATTTTTACAGTGAGTGTGTATGAATAAGGAAAAAAGTCTAAATACTCCAGCAACACTTCTGAGACAAAAACGTCTAGCATGTTAATAAATCCGGGCTTTTCCCACAGTATGTATGGGCACCATATCTTTTGCAATATACATTGCAACAGTGTTTGCTATCGCTTTCCACTGTGCCCGCCACTAGGGCATTAACAGAAAAGTCCTCTCCCTGTGCATGCACTTGTGTACACAACGCAATCTCTGCCCCTGATTGGCTGATGCTGACATGCGTTACTTGACTTAACCAATTATTATAGTCACTTCATAAAGGGTGGTGACGTTTCTGTGAGGGGAATCTAAACACGAGACCACAACAAGACGAGAAACACGGCAGCAGAGAAGACAGACACATCACATGTGTGGAAATCCTTCACTCTAGAACACAAACAACATGGAGACCTGCACAACCTGCAAGTCAGTGTTAAAGTACGGTAACGGTAATCTGAAACGGCATTTGCTAGCTAACATGGCTAACGCTAAAATCCGAGTCATCCAGTCCAGAAGACACCGAGTGACTGCTTGTTTGGTCTGTGTCCGATGGCGCAGGACTGAACCAATTCCACATTACAGATGTAGCAAAACCTTTCTTGGGCACAAGCTCCACGTTCCCCTCGTCATTGCCATGTTGAAACATACAAGTGTAACAAATAACGTTCTGTTATATTTGACAAGAATTGCTGCAGTTTTGACCTTTGCAAAAAGTCTATTCCCTAAAAGAACGTAGGTAAAATCCATGCATTTGACCCACTAGAAAACATGTATAATGTATCTGTAGCAAATACACAAATAGCACCATGATTTTCTCATGGCTATTGGGCAGGAATTTACCTGTTTTGTTTTAGGCAAACAATGTAGAGTCCAGGATCTAAAAATTATGACTTTTCCTACATTTGTGCGCATTCACATTTATTCCAGTCACAACAAGCTACAATTACATGCCTTATAAAGTTGTACCAGTGATTCATCTGATACATTATGGTGCTGAAAAAAATACCAAAAATGGTTTAATACTATGGCAACACTAACTGGTATGAGTTACCGTACATTTGTGCTTTAAACCAATTAGGAGTAAATGCATGAATAAAGCATAAGAATAAATGATTTTCATATACTAGGATTATAACACAACCATCTTGCAAACAGAAATATATATAATTTACCTGGTAAGTCTGCAGTATTGTACAGGTCATGTCATTTATTGCATGCACGGCTCACAGTCCAGCTGTTTCTTCTCAAATGGGAAGATCCACGTAGATTCGAGGAGTCCATTCTATCTTACTGATTGGGGCAGGTGTAGTAGGTGGGTCGTGTCGCTCTATTGTTAAAACAAACAAAAATTAAATATAAATATTGAATAATTTAACAACAACAAATAGGGCCCTGGTATGACTAACAATATTTTATCATATTGTTCATATTGTTTTCACCTCTCCATGATGACAAAAGCTAAAGGCACAGTTTCATCAAGATTCTCTGGGGCCACTTCAGTAAGCTACCCCGAATAGCTTTCAGACATATGAGAAGGCTGCTCCGCTGCTGTTGCTCAGGAATTGCTTTCAGGCACCACTGGAAAAGGCCAGAAATCTCAATCTGAAAATCAATTTAAAAAAGTACTCTTAAATATTACTACATAAGGGCCTGTGTCCACCAAACCAATTTTTTGCCTTTGCAGCATCAATATTCTACATACAGTCATTCCATGACGGAGCTCACAACTCAAATTACACGTATGTCAAATCAATTTCCCTAATGAAATGAATTGAAATGCCATTAATCCGTTCCGGACCTCCAAAAAACACTGCGTTTTTGTTTTTAAATAAGAAAAATGTGCTTATAATGAATGTTGTATAAAAACACAATACAACATTTGCAAAGTAACTGCAAACACAAATGCTCATAACACGAATTTTAGCTCAACTCGGAAAAAACAACTGAAAAATTACTTGTATCTCAAAAAACTCAATGTAGTCAAGGTACCACTGTACTTGTGAATTTAGTGTTGACCGAGACATATCAAACAGCATGAAAAAAGAGGGCTATAAAAAGCAAAAATTATGTTGAATTTTGGGCAAATTTTGGGTCCTGTTCAGCACGGAAACTCGATTCTATTGGAGCAATGATACCAGTTGCTCTTAGATTAGTGAAAGTGACCATTATGTCATACATGAACACACCACAGCACGCTCTTACTCTGCATTTAACGCTTTCACCGAGTGAACCAGCATTTTGGGGCTTGAATACAACCTAACTAGATAAGGGATTACTTGCAGATATGTCATTTATTTATTCCTATATACCCCTGCTTCACAAAGTGAACATTTGTCATACGTGAACACACCACAGCACACAGTGTGAACAGCACAAAATTCAACCTCTGCATTTAACCCATTCAC